>SJYT01081085.1:277252-309206 GCA_006410635.1 Cephalophus harveyi
AGTGACAGACTTTATTTTCTGGGCTCCAAAATCACTGCAGATGGTGACTGCAGCCATGAAATTAAAAGACATTTGCTCCTTGGAAGAAAAATTATGACCAACCTAGATAGCATATTAAAAAGCAGAGACATTACTTTGCCAATAAAGGTCCATCTAGTCAAAGCAATGGTTTTTCCAGTGGTCATTATATGGATGTGACATTTGGACTATAAAGAAAGCTGCTGCTGCTGCTGCTGCTGCTAAGTCGCTTCAGTCATGTCCGACTCTGTGTGACCCCACAGACGGCAGCCCACCAGGCTCCCCCGTCCCTGGGATTCTCCAGGCAAGAACACTGGAGTGGGTTGCCATTTCCTTCTCCAAAAGAAAGCTGAGCACTGAAGAATTGATGCTATTGAACTGTGGTGTTGGAGAAGACTCTGGAGAGTCTCTTGGACTGCAAGGAGGTTCAACCAGTCCATCCTAAAGGAAATAAGTCCTGAATTTTCATTGAAAGGACTGATGCTGAAGCTGAAACTCCAATGCTTTGCCCACCTGATGCGAAGAACTGACTCATTTGAAAAGACCCTGATGCTGGGAAAGATTGAAGGTGGGAGGAGAAGGGAATGACAGAGGATAAGATAGTTGGATGGCATCACCGACTCAATGGACATGAGTTTGAATAAACTCTTGGAGTTGATAATGGACAGGGAGGCCTGGCATGCTGTAGTCCATGGGGTCACAAAGAGTTGGACAAGACTGAGTGACTGAACTGATCTGAACTGAACTGAACCATAGAGTATGTATGTATGTGTGTTTCCATATAGCCCTTTCTATCTATGGGGCAACAAAGTTTGTTTGCAAGCTATTTAAATACATGAGTCTAAAAAAATAAATAAATAAAAATACTTCAATAACAGAAGATTTGGGTGACTTGCCTGGCAGTCCAGTGGTTAAGGCTCTGCCAAAATAAATAAATACATACATACAACAGTCATGCTTTATATATCTTTGTTATTTCCAATAGCACCCAGCTTCACACAGGGAAGACACTCAAAACACACCATTAAATTTTCCTGCCAGTGCTTGCTTTGGCAGCACATCTACTAAAATTGGAAAGATACAGTGAAGATTGGCATGGCCCCTGTGCAAGGATGACATGCAAATTCGTGAAGTGTTCCATATTTTTGAATGGATAAACAAGTTGTGGTACATATACACAATGGAATATTACTCAGCCATAAAAAGGAACACATTTGAGTCAGTTGTGATGAGGTGGATGAACCTAGAACCTATTATGCAGAGTGAAATGCATCAGAAAGAGAAAGATGAATATCATATTATAATTCATATATACAGAATTTAGAAAATGGTACTGAAGAATTTATTTACAGGGCAGCAATGGAGAAACAGACATGGAGGAAAGACTTATGGACATGGGGAGAAGGGAGGAGAGGGTGATATGTATGGTAAAATAGATAGCCAATGGGAATTTGCTGTATGCTTCAGGAAAATCAAACAGGGGCTCTCTATCAACCTAGAGGGGTGGGATGGGGAGGGAGATGGGAGGGAGTTTCAAAAGGGAGGTGAGGTGAGGTGAAGTCGCTCAGTCGTGTCCGACTCTTTGCGACCCCGTGGACTGTAACCTACTAGGCTTCTCCGCCCATGGGATTCTCCAGGCAAGAATACTGGAGTGGATTGCCATTTCCTTCTCCAGGGGATCTTCCCAACCCAGGGATCGAACCCGGGTCTCCCACATCAGAGGCAGATGCTTTAACCTCTGAGCCACCAGATCATGGGGGGCGTATATATACCTATGGCTGATTCATTCTGAGGTTTGACAGAAAACAACAAAATTCTGTAAAGCAATCATCCTTCAATAAAAAATATATTTAAAAAATTTTCCTGCCAGAATCTCCAAATATATTCTCAGATTATATAAATATAAGGGGCAGTATTTCATACTGTCTCCACTATTGATTAGGCAAGTTAAACTAAGTTTCAATCTCCTTGCCTGGAAAAGGGGGATAATAATAGTAACCACTATTTCATAGGCTTGTTGTAAAGATTGAATGAACATGTCACTTGTTACATGTTACATGAACATGTCTTTTTGGCATAGTGGTAAATGCCAAATGCTAAATAAATGTTAATCATTATTTTTTTAAAAAACCCACACTGCTAAATATCCAATGACTTCCCTTAATCACTGGACAAGGTTGTTCCAGGCACCTGTTAATTACTGATTTGTTCCACTCAGTAATTCATTCTAAAACAAAGATTTAGAAACTGACACACGGAAAAGAATACACAAAGAATGAAAAAAAGAAGGCCAAAAGTAGCCAGAAAAGTATTTTCCTATGCAATGTAATAATTATTTTCTTTCAGAATAGCAGAGTTCTGTATTGAGTGGCTTTTTCCAAAGTCAATGGGAAATCACCTAAAAAAATCTCATCAAATTTTGTGAAAGTTGCTCAGTCATGTCTGACTCTTTGAGACCCCATGGACTGTAGCCCAGCAGGCTCCTCTGTCCGTGAGATTCTCCGGACAAGAATACTGGAGTGGGTTGCCATTCCCTTCTCCAGGGGATCTTTTTGACCCAGAGATAGAACTCGAGTCTCCTGCATTGGCAGGCAGATTCTTTACCATCTGAACCACCAAGGAAACAAAGATCAAAAAAGTCAAGTGAGTCATGCTTGCAAAGATTTCCTCTTTTGGGGAGGCAAAGCCACTTCCAATTTTCTGGTGTGTGTACATAGATACACACACATTTTTTTTAGTTCACAGGAGAACACACTGAGTAGATGGATTATGATTACTCTCTGTGGTTGAGAATCACTGATGCAGATACTTTCTAGTACTATGATTAAGATGGCATAGGTTATCAATGTTCAGATGGGATAAGATTTACAGTCAAAGGAATCTTCATTCCATTTTACAGTCTCATAACTGCCAAAAGCAAATAAATCAACACAGTCACAGTTCAGGCTCCAGGGAAGTACCAGTCTCTGGATATCAGTCTAGGCTTCTGCTGATCCAATCTAGGCTTCTGCTGCTAATGCTCTTGCAGCACGTTGCAGGGGCCATGTCTGGGGCCCAAATGACACACATAACATGTGCACAAACAGTTTAGGATGACACTAAAGTCTTAATCTTGAATAACAAAGTGAACACGTCCTGAAAACTACTGGACAACTCAGCTAGGCCCACTGTGTTCAGTCTCCCATCATCCCTGGACATCTTTAAAGAGTCTCAGCATTTTAACACTGTAGTAGGAGAAGCAGAGCAGCGAGAGCAGTACTTTTTTTGGATGCACACCTAGGGGAGAAGAAAGCCTGTGCATAAGGACTACAACACTAAGGAATTTTCTTACACATCTCAGGGTTGATGACCTTTCCAACAAACACTCCACCAATTCAGATAGATTCAAGGACTCAGCCACCTTGGCCTGTTCTGCCTGAGGAGTTATACAGTTGAAATTTAATGAAGTTCCATGTGGAATGTCTACACTGGTTGCATTCTTCAACTTGAAATAGGGTAATATTTGCCTCAGACTAGGAGTTCAAACTCCCTTTATCCATCCTCCCAAGACTGCGTTTCTTATTTCATGGATAGTCTCAGCATTTGTGACACTCTCCAATGACCTTTTCATATGGTTTTTAACCAGTGCAGAGGCCACTGAAAAGTATGTTTGTGAAGAATCTGTATTATGAAAAAAAATTATTATTATAATACTAGTTGGAAAAGGTAACAATGTTGTATAATATATATCAGTCCAATCATTTAAACCATGATATACAGATGAACAAATAAAATACTGTGCAGAAAACAGGACTGGGGGGGAAAAACATTCAGAGGTGTCTTTGGATGATGAAACTTTGGGAGGTTAATTTTTTTTTTTTTTGCATGTTTAAAGTCTGCTCTAATTAATATGTGTGGCATTCAAAATTAAAAAAATACCTTTCAAAAATAATACAAGAGGGCTTCCCTGGTAGTTCAGTGGTAAAGAATCTGCCTGCCAATGGAGGAGACACAGGTTCGACCCCTGGTCCAAGAAGACCCCACATGCCATGGAGCAACTGAACCTGTGCACCGAAACTATTGAATCTGTGGTCTAGCACCTGTGCTCTGCAACAAGAGAGGCTGCCTCAATGAGAAGCCTGAGCACTGCAACTAGAGAGTAACTCCCCTCTGTGCAACTAGAGAAAAGCCCATGCAGCAACGAAGACCCAGTGTAGCCAATACATAAATAAAACTAAAAATAATAATAATAATATGAGAGCCAGTGTTAAACAGTGTGTTTAACAGTGTTAAACAGTTAACATTTGTAAGCCCACAGTTGAGTGGCATTAAATACATTCACATTGCTATGCAACCATTCAGTTCAGTTTAGTTCAGTCACTCAGTGGTGTCTGACTCTTTGCAACCTCATGAATCACAGGATGCAACCATTACCACTCTTCATTTCCAGAAATTTTTCATCGTCCCAAGCTAAAATCCTGTTCCTATTAAACTATGTCCCTGGTAACCACGGAGAAGGCAATGGCACCCCACTCGAGTACACTTGCCTGGAAAATCCCATGGATGGAGGAGCCTGGAAGCTGCAGTCCATGGGGTCGCTAAGAGTCGGAGACGTCTGAGTGACTTCACTTTCACTTTTCACTTTCATGCATTGGAGAAGGAAATGGTGACCCACTCCAGTATTCTTGCCCAGAGAATCCCAGGGATGGGGGAGCCTGGTGGGCTGCCATCTATGGGGTCGCACAGAGTCAGACACAACTGAAGCAACTTAGCAGCAGCATTGTGGTCTTACTCTGTATCTGGCACTCGGGTGGGCACTTTGATATCCAGTATGCCACTGAATTTTCACAACAGCCCTGTGAAATGGTGCTAGTATTATTCTTATTTTACAGATGAGGACACAGAGGCTCAAAACGGTTAAGTAACTCGCCCAAGATCACATGCTAGGAAGCAGTAAGGACCATTTGATATAACCATGACCTTTCACCTTGGTGCCCTTACTCAGGCTCTGTTTTCTGCCTGTGATGTTCTTTCCACCCACCGGTTGAAGGTGTCTATGTCCATTGCACAACAATCTTTGGTACTGCCGTCTGTGAAGCTTCTAGTCCTACAGTGCTTATTCCCTGGCCTTGAATCAGTGAATTTCTGTAGATATCAGCTGTAAATCATTGTGCTTCTAAGGAATAGTGTGGACAGGGATTAAATGGATTGCAAAATTTCAGAGGGGTATATAGACAATCTACAGTTGCAATTGAAGTAAGACTAGGATTAGGAATTTAATGGATTGCAGATCTCTTTCAGCGCCAGTTTTTACTGCACCGTACAGAAATTTGAACTATTCTGTCAGAATGGTGAAGGATGGAAGAAACTTTTGCCTTTTAGTATTCCTCACTATACACTTTGTGACTTTTAGATTTCTCTGCAGATCTGAGTTTGCCTTTTTTTTTTTTTTTTAGCCAGTCTGTCTTTTAGGAACAGGATTAACTGGGTGAGAGCTGTTCACCAGCATTTTGGCAGGCAGGACTTGGTGTTTTTTCATTCACTTTTTTTATTCACCAAACATTTATTCAGTGTGGGATGCTAGGAATATAACAATGGACACAGTTGACCTGACACTGTCCTCGGAAGGGGACACGAGATATGCTGAGAACAAACCTCGCTTCGATCTCAGAAGGAGTGGATCTTTGACCTGTTGCTGTGTGTGCATCTGTGCTATGGGGCTCATTGTCTTCATTGCCTGGCGTGTCCGCCACCTCACCCAGGTAAGCACTCAGGCTGATGCAGGGAGAGCCTGTGGAGGAACTCATGTTCAAGAAAAGAAAAGCCGCTCTTTAGGGACACCTCGAAGGAATCAGGAAGCCTGATCCTGTTTCTGGGTCTCTTTTGCAGTGTGGCTTTGCCACTTGCCCTTCTAGGCTTATTTGGCATGGTATGTGGTACACATACTGCATAATTCACTGTAGGTTAAATTTTCATCCTTGACTTTAACCATTAAAAAATTATGTTCCCTTCAGATGGATGAACAAGTGATGACATATAATCTTGTGAGTTATAATTTTTGAAGAAAGTTTTGATTGAAAATAAATTGGAAAATCCCACCGACTGGGCTGATATATTTATGCCATACACATTTAATGACATTATTGTCTACATGAGAATTGTAAAAATTTCATTCTTCCTCACTGATTATATATATTTAATAAACCTTATACGAGTGAGAGAAGATGACTTCAAATTGATGAAGCATGCCATCATGCATTTCTTTCTATAAACTTAAAAAAAAAACAGCATTCTATTGAAAATTGAAAGACCACCTTTTTGAGCAGTTGTTTATAGAAAAATGTGTGTGTCTGTAGAAAGACAAGAGTTGATCCCTGATGATGCACAGCAAATTTTATAACTCCAAATACACTTCGTGATTGTCTTCCACAATGATGTTGTGAATGTCATTTTAAATACTTGGAGCTTTTTACTTGAAAAAGAAACAAATATATGGAAACCACAGTTAGAGCCAAAGATGCATTCACCTCTACATTCTGCTTTTCTTCAGACTCTCTCTGGTTTTCTTTCCAATTCCACATAAACATTTGACAAGATGTTTACACAAGCCAAACACTTTCTGGCCATTATTGCACAGTGGAGGTCACAGGGGCTTCCTTGTCTCTGTCAGCCTGGCTGAGCTGAACCGACTGACTGGCAGGAGGAAGGTGGGGGAAAGCCCAGTGCAGTTCGGCTTGCTACTAACACAAGACTAAATCCGCTTGACTAGCTCATGAGGCCTCCCAGGAACTGCCTGGGATTCAGGCAGCCCCACAGAGAAGGCAGTTTTTCCTTGGTGATTGAGTGCTTACTAGTTAACTTCAGCCTCTTCAGGGGTGTGGAAGGGTGAAGAGCTGTGCATGCTCTCTATCTCTCTCTCTGTGTGAAATAGAGTATTTTTCATGATGGCATATTTGGTTTTACCGGAAACCACTGGGACGTTTTCCTTTGCCTCCTCCCCAGCGATGCCCCCTGACCACTCTCTACCATTGCCCTTTCTGTGGCACATTTAGGAGCCCTCCTCTTCGCCCTCCTCAAGTTCATTCCAGCAACTTGACTGCTATCCTTTCCTCTCTGTGAACCTCTCCGCCTCCATCCAATCCCACAGCGTCTTTACTAGTTCATCTTTACATTATGGTCTTAGACTTCAAGTACGTTTTCTGGCCAATATCCTTGTCTTGGTGCTCAGAAAGACGCCCAAGAAGCATCAATCTGATCACCCCCCTCCTCCATTGCTACAGACGGGCAGCTGTGCTTTGCTAGGGAAGATGAGACTTCTGTGCAGCTCAGTACCGCTACGGAGCCAGGCTCTTTCCCCTGACATTATTGGTGATGGGGACATCCATTAGGTACCCTCATGGCCCAACCCTATATCCAGATCTGAGATACAACCAGCTCCTGGCGTGTTAGATTTCTATGGCTTGCTGACTGCATGGGGCTTGATCTCAGGGTTCTCTCCTTCTTGCCCCAACAAGTGGCATCAAGAAACCACTCTGCAATGCCAGTTTTGTTTTGTTTTGTTTTGTTTTGTTTTGTTTTTGCCATTGCTTCCCTCTCTGAGAAGATTGCACCTTCCTCACAATCCTTTTGACTTTACATTGCTGTTAATATATCTCTAATAAAAGCTACCAATTCTTGAGTGGCTACTCTGTGCCACTTTCTATATGTTAATTCTCACAAAAACCTTGACATGTAAGTATTATAATCCAGATATTACAGCTTGGATACTCAAGACTTATAAAGGTTAAGGAACTCAACAAAACTCACACAATTATAAAGATGTAGAATTGGAATTTAAACTCAGGTCCTATTGATTGCAAAGTCCAGACTTCCCAATGCAAAGGGTACAAGTTCAATCCCTGGTCAGGGAGCTAAGATCCCACATGCCTTGTGGCCAAAAAAAAACCCAAAACATAAAACAGAAGCAATACTGTAACAAGTTCAAAAAAGACTTTTAAAATGGTCCACATTTTTTAAAAAATCTAAAAACAATTTTTTTTAATGTGGCTCCCAGCTTGGCAAAATGGGTCCTACCTGAAATCATAGTTTCAGGCTGCACCAGACCTGCTAAATAAATTGTGGTGCTGAGGGATGCAAGGATTCTTCAATATCTGCAAATCAATGAATGTAATACACCACATTAACAAATTGAAAAATAAAAGCCATGTGATTATCTCAATAGATGCAGAGAAAGCCTTTGACAAAATTCAACATCCATTTATGATAAAAACTCTCCATAAAGCAGGATTAGAAGGAACATACCTCAACATAATAAAAGCTATATATGACAAACCCACAGCAAACATTATCCTCAATGGTGAAAAATTGAAAGCATTTCCCCTAAAGTCAGGAACAAGACAAGGGTGCCCACTTTCACCGCTACTATTCAACATAGTTCTGGAAGTTTTGGCCACAGCAATCAGGGCAGAAAAAGAAATAAAAGGAATCCAAATTGGAAAAGAAGAAGTAAAACTCTCACTGTTTGCAGATGACATGATCCTCTACATAGAAAATCCTAAAGACTCCACCAGAAAATTACTAGAGCTAATCAATGAATATAGTAAAGTTGCAGGATATAAAATCAACACACAGAAATCCCTTGCATTCCTATACACTAATAATGAGAAAGTAGAAAAAGAAATTAAGGAAACAATTCCATTCACCATTGCAACGAAAAGAATAAAATACTTAGGAATATATCTACCTAAAGAAACTAAAGACCTATATATGGAAAACTATAAAACACTGATGAAAGAAATCAAAGAGGACACTAATAGATGGAGAAATATACCGTGTTCATGGATCGGAAGAATCAATATAGTGAAAATGAGTATACTACCCAAAGCAATCTACAGATTCAATGCAATCCCTATCAAGCTACCAGCGGTATTTTTCACAGAACTAGAACAAATAATTTCAAGATTTGTATGGAAATACAAAAAACCTCGAATAGCCAAAGCAATCTTGAGAAAGAAGAATGGAACTGGAGGAATCAACCTGCCTGACTTCAGGCTCTACTACAAAGCCACAGTCATCAAGACAGTATGGTACTGGCACAAAGACAGAAATATAGATCAATGGAACAAAATAGAAAGCCCAGAGATAAATCCACACACCTATGGACACCTTATCTTCGACAAAGGAGGCAAGAATATACAATGGAGTAAAGACAATCTCTTTAACAAGTGGTGCTGGGAAAACTGGTCAACCACTTGTAGAAGAATGAAACTAGATCACTTTCTAACACCACACACAAAAATAAACTCAAAATGGATTAAAGATCTAAACGTTAGACCAGAAACTATAAAACTCCTAGAGGAGAACATAGGCAAAACACTTTCCGACATAAATCACAGCAGGATCCTCTATGATCCACCTCCCAGAATACTGGAAATAAAAGCAAAAATAAACAAATGGGATCTAATTAAAATTAAAAGCTTCTGCACAACAAAGGAAACTATAAGCAAGGTAAAAAGACAGCCTTCTGAATGGGAGAAAACAATAGCAAATGAAGCAACTGACAAACAACTAATCTCAAAAATATACAAGCAACTTATGCAGCTCAACTCCAGAAAAATAAATGACCCAATCAAAAAATGGGCCAAAGAACTAAACAGACATTTCTCCAAAGAAGACATACGGATGGCTAACAAACACATGAAAAGATGCTCAACATCACTCATTATCAGAGAAATGCAAATCAAGACCACAATGAGGTACCATTTCACACCAGTCAGAATGGCTGCGATCCAAAAGTCTACAAGCAATAAATGCTGGAGAGGGTGTGGAGAAAAGGGAACCCTCTTACACTGTTGGTGGGAATGCAAACTAGTACAGCCACTATGGAGAACAGTGTGGAGATTCCTTAAAAAACTGCAAATAGAACTGCCTTATGACCCAGCAATCCCACTGCTGGGCATACACACCGAGGAAACCAGAATTGAAAGAGACACGTGTACCCCAATGTTCATCGCAGCACTGTTTATAATAGCCAGGACATGGAAGCAACCTAGATGTCCATCAGCAGATGAATGGATAAGAAAGCTGTGGTACATATACACAATGGAGTATTACTCAACCATTAAAAAGAATACATTTGAATCAGTTCTAATGAGGTGGATGAAACTGGAGCTGATTATACAGAGTGAAGTAAACCAGAAAGAAAAACACCAATACAGTATACTAACACATATATGTGGAATTTAGAAAGATGGTAATGATAACCCTGTATGCGAGACAGCAAAAGAGACACAGATGTATAGAACAGTCTTTTGGACTCTGTGGGAGAGGGAGAGGATGATATGATTTGGGAGAATGGCATTTAAACATGTATAATATCATATAAGAAATGAATCACCAGTCCAGGTTCGATGAAGGATACAGGATCCTTGGTGCTGGTGCACTGGGATGACCCAGAGGGATGGTACAGGGAGGGAGGAGGGAGGGGGGTTCAGGATGAGGAACACATATATACTTGTGGTGGATTCATGTTGATGTATGGAAAAACCAATACAATATTGTAAAGTAATTAACCTCCAATTAAACTAAAAAAATTTAAATTAAAAAGAAAAAAAAAGAAATTGTGGTGCTAGATCTCCAGGTTGTACCTATACACAATGACCTTGTGGAAATACTGGGCTAGAAGACCCAAGGAGTTGGGCTGGGAGAAGCTGAGGGCTCCAGCAGAGTGGAGCCACAATTTTATGGAGTTTATTCACACATAGCTTGGTGTTAGTATTTCATGAACCACTCTTCATTCCTCACAACAGCCCAGTGCGTAACGTACTATTACTCTCACTTGCCACGTGGAATATCATTCAGCCATAAAACAGAAGGCAATCCTGCCATTTTTGACAAGGATGGATCTTGAGGCATTACGCTAAGTGAAATACATCAGACAGAGAAAAAGACATGCTGCATGATCCCACTCATATGTGGAATCTAAAAACAAACAAGCAAATAAACCTCATAGAAACAAGATTAAGCGCTGCCAGAGGTGGGGCACGAAGGGGAGATGGAGGGGGAAATTAGTGACAGTGGTCAAAAGATACAAACTTCCCATTTTAGTAAATAAGTTTTGGGTAGGTGATTTACAGCATGGTGATTATAGTCAACAATACTGCATTGTATATTTGAAATCTGCTCAGAGAGTAGATCTTAAAAGTTCTTGTCACAAGGGGAAAAAATTTAACTATGTGAGGTGATAGATATTAACTAAATGTATTGAAGTAATCATTTCATATATATATAATCATTATGTTGTACCCCCTAAACTTACACAATTATGTGCCAATTATATCTCAATAAAACTGGAAAGAAGTTTTAAGATTGTAGTTGATGTAATTTGTCTGAGGTGTTAGTGGTAAAGGATCTGCCTGCCAGTACAGGAGACACAAGAGACACAGGTTTGATCCCTGGGTTGGGAAGATACCCTGGATTGGGAAAATACCCTGGATAAGGAAATGGCAACCCACTCCAGTATACTTGCTTGGAAAATCTCATGGACAGAGGAGCCTGGCAAGCTACAGTCCATGGGACCACAAAGAATGAGACATGACTGAGCATATCAACACAGGACACAGGACACAGGTAAGTACCTGACAGAAGTGGGATTCAAATGAGTCTTTGCAAATGTGCCTTGTCTCCCCTACATTGCTTTTCAAACCTCAGGGAACAGGTCTTGCTACACCACCCACTTTATTTCTCTTTCATTAAATCCTGAGATGATTACTCTGAAAGCTCTCTAAGCTATTTTGGAGGCCCAGTTGTTGGAGAAGACAGCATCTGAATAAATGGGACACTTCTGAGTTTTCTGGCCACCCACCACTCAGACACAGCTCTCTACATCCTATCACCCAGCCTTTGCCTGGGTTGTACATGAAGTCTTTAAATAATCTCCATCCTTGTCCACAGTCAAACTGAGTGTTCCTTCCACAGTCCTGTCCTCCTAAATCCCAAGGCTACCTAGGAATCTGGCTGATCAACAGCAAGAAGGTGACCTAAGATTTGTTCCTGTCCCTTCCTCATTCATCAACAAACCCAACATTTGCTTCCCTTAGTTGCAAGATATTAGCAGAGAAAAACCCCAGTTGTATGACCAAACTCCTAAGCATGACCATCATCAATCTAGTCCTGCAAACGAAGGTTGCCAAGCTACTCTCTATAACTCTCTTGTCTCTCTGCCCCCATTTGGGCCAGTCTGATCAGCATCTGCCTCTGCACTGGGGCTCATGCCTGTCTGCTTCTGTTGATCATCCACACCAGACCTCAAGTTCAGGCCCTTTCATCTCAAACCCTGCAACCACACCCCACCTTGTCCATCTATACTCTTGCCCCGCTCCACTCCATCCTCACCTCTCAGACAGCATGATCCAATCCACCAACCCAATCCCAACCCTCCTCTTAAGCCCTCCCCCTGGGTCCTCTGCTATCCTAGACCAATGGAGAGGCCTTGATCTCTACAGCAAGCAACTTATTTGCTTCTCACATTGCTATGAGGTCTGATTTGATGTTATCATCTGAGTTCCTCAAGAAACAGGCACAAGAAGGTAGCCCGAGATCATCCAACTAGTGAGTGGTACACCAGCAATTTGAATTCAAAGAGACTAGTATTAGAGTTCAAAACTGCACCTGACTGCCTTCCAGTCTTATGTCATCCTAAGAAGTCTTCCCAGATCTCCCCAAAGTCTTTTCCTTTCATGATACACACTGTGCCTTGTGTGTATTAGAATGTAAGCTTTCTTGGGCCATAGGACTCTTACCCTGCTTTCTGTACATTAAAGTACCCAGAACTCTTCTCCAGACACACAAAGCACCGGGTACTTGTTTAATCCAATTAAATGTACAAAAGTACAAAATACAATATAGAGAACTTAGATATATTGTGAGAGTGCTGGCACAAACTAATATTAACAACTCTCTCTTTTCTTTGCAAGGGTCACAGTCTCATACACCCAGATGACAGAATGAAAGAAATGGAAATTCTGAATGTCAAAAATCAAAGGAATGTGGTCCCCAGGAGTCCTAGAATTTTAGAGAATAAATACTACTCAAAAAATCCAACCTATTCAATGTCCAAAGTGAATTTTGTGTGAGGCTTACCAATCCTAGCATATCTTAAATGGTTCCAAAGGGGTAAAGAATGGGTAATGACCTATGAAAGCACTTACAAAATAAAAGAATTCCAAGTGTCTGGCATTTTTAAAGTGCTGGTTCAAAATAACTTTAACTGCCCAGGGCTGCTTCCACTCCATGACAGGCAAAAAGAACTTCAGACTCAGTCTGACTTCCACTAAAAGGAAAAAATATCTCCTGCCGGGAGCCAGCACAGGAGTTCCCACCCATGACAAGTCATGCAGGACTCGAGGGACTCCCTGGGCCGATCCCACCCATGACAAGGTCATGTGGAGAGACCTGACAAGCAAGGCAGATCAGGACTCGAGGGACCCCCTGGACCTGCTCAAGCATCTACCCCAAAACCAGAATCTGTCTGTCTTACTATGTTATGCCTTTCACCAACTCTTCTGACATTAACAGGGGGCTATCCCCGACCACCTTTTTCTGGAGAAAATTAACTTAGGGCTCTAGGTGATAAATCTCCTGGGCATGAAAGGAGTATTTCAATTCAAACCCCCAGTTAGCATTCTAGCTTACTTGGCAGGTTTATCCAGACTCTTTCAACATTGTTGAGCCAATGCTTGCTGCCAAGTTCCCACATCCCTTATCCATTGTGTTCCTTGGAGTACATATAGTTAGAGTGTAGAAGAAACAAGTAACAGCCTTAGCATTAGCAACATTAGACTTTGAGTTAATAAGTTCTTTCTTTGCTGTAACCCACTGAATCTTTGCTCCATAAAAATGTAACTCTGTACTTTAAGGGTGAGGCAGGCTAAAGAATTTAAGAAAAAACATTTCAAGGGAAAGTGTTTTAGCTGACCAACCTTTATCTAAAAGGGGTCATAAAATGTCAACAGGCCTCTGGGCCAGAAGATAATGTACAAAAAATAAGACCGTTGTTTATGAAACAGTATGCAGGAAGAAATCTGGTACTGATAAAAGTTAATACTGATGAAATGTTGAGTTGACTCTGCATTTTTCATTTTGCTCAATGTACAACTCAGGGTATAAAAGCTCCCTCTGAAAATAAAGTGATGGGCCTCGCTCACCAAAGCTTGGTTCTCTCATGTCAATTCTTTCTTTCTTTCTCTCTTACTCTCTTTTTTCAGGCTGATCCCTTGGAGCACAGGGGCCCTCCATGTTCACTTATCTGTCTGGGCTTCTAAGACCTGAACGGGAAGGTGCTCTGCGTCTTCACTCCCTCAGGAGACTGGGAGGGTGCTTGCGGCCTATGTGAACAGTTCAAGTCCCTTGTCTTGGGGCTTTATTGGCTTTCTGTGTAAACCAAGGAATATTAGCCTCTTTCTCTCCTCTATTTTCTTAACTACAACATTCTTTCTTTATCTCTCTCTATATCTCTAAATCTCAGTCGCCAACGCTGTCCACACTTTGATTACCCTGGATCTAACCAGGGCTGGACCCCGGTAATCTCCTAGGACTTCATTTCTTGGAAAAGCAGAATTGATCCACAGTCTCTGCTGATCTGATGTGCCCGATTTGTTTGTTAGTCACTGTAGCTGGACAATGAAAAAACTAACAAATGAGCCTTGTAGGTATCCAGGTGGCAGGTTAGATTTTTAAGATTTTAGCTAGAGTTCAGTCACCCTGTAAAACTTAATGTTTTTCATTATTCCCAAAGCATGTCCTAGAATTAAACCTAGATATCAATCCTTAGAAGCCTTAACCCCCGAGAGGCAGAAAAGGAGCTCTAATGATGGAAGATTCACGGGGACAATACTACTCTTTTGCTTCTGGATGGCCCTTCGGGCACTTCCTCCCCAGACCCATCCTTCAACCTCTGTTCTTAAGGCTAGACTTCACTTTGCAATGAAAGTCATCTACTGTGGGGTTCGGATGGGAGTTCTATTTTTTTCCCTAAATAAATGTCTATTTTTTCTTTATTGTGGTATAATTGACAAATAAAATTGTATACATTTTATATATGTATAAGCTATAAAATGATAACTACATCAAATTAATTAACACATCCATCACCTCAAATAAGTATCTTTGGTGTGTGTGTATGTGTGTGTCTGTGTAGTAATAATGGACAAACTTAGCAAACTTTGAGTATGGCATTATTAACTATTGTCACATTGCTGTACATTATTAGACCTCCAGAACTTATTCTGGAAAGTTTGTACTCTTAAAACTATTTGTACTCTTAAAACTATGTTTTGCGGTCCCTATACTTCAAGCCATGGCACTGAATATCAACCTTGGTTTTTTTATTAGTCCATGAAATTTGTAATCTTCTGACTGACATTTTAAAAATCTAGCAGAGAATGAATATAAATCTAGCTGAGAATGAATATAAAGCAAAAATACAAAGATTTTTGTAGTGTCTCTTTTAGACTCTCTTCTGATTTCCCCTAGACTTCATCTAAATTCCTTTAGGACTCAGACATACAAAAACACCGTAACTTAAAAAGCTAAAAGATGGGGTCAGTTCTAAGATGGCGGAGGAATAGAATGGGGAAACCACTTTCTCACCCACAAATTCACCAAAAGAACATTTGAACGCTGAGTAAATTCCACAAAACAACTTCTGAATGCTGGCAGAGGACATCAGGCACCCAGAAAAGCAGCCCACTGTCTTCAAAAGGAGGTGAAAGTGAAGTCGCTCAGTCGTGTCCGACTCTTTGCGACCCCGTGGACTGTAACCTACTAGGCTTCTCCGTCCATGGGATTCTCCAGGCAAGAATACTGGAGTGGATTGCCATTTCCTTCTCCAGGGGATCTTCCCTACCCAGGGATTGAACCCGGGTCTCCCGCACTGGAGGCAGACACTTTAACCTCTGAGCCACCAGGGAAGCCAAAAGGAGGTAGGGAAAAATATAAAAGATAAAAAGAGAGACAAAAGAGGTAGGGATGGAGCTCTATCCTGGGAAGGGAGTCTTAAAAAAGAGAGAAGTTTCCAAACACCAGGAAACACTCTCACTGCCAAGTCTGTGGCAAGCCTTGGAACCACAGAGGGCAACATAACTGGGAGGAAAAATAAATAAATAATTAAAACCCACAGATTACGTGCCCAATGGTAACTCCCCCAGCAGAGAAACAGCGCAGACACCTGCACCCGCCACTAGCAAGCAGGGGCTGGGCAGGGAGGCCCGGGCTGCATTGCTTAGAGTAAGGACCGGGCCTGAATGCCCCGAGGGCAATCTGAGGGAACTAACTTGGGCTAGCAAACCAGACTGTGGGCTAGCTACCACACGAAAAGCCCTAACCTAAGACACTGCCAGGCCCGCTCACAGAACAAAGGACTGAGCAGAGCTAGCTGGCTGCAGACCAGCCCATCCCCCTCTGGTGGCAGGCAGACGAGGGCAGCCAGAGCCAGAAGGGGGCTATCGTGGCCCCAGAGAGGCATCATCTACCAAACTGCAAGCAGGCTTCATTGCTAACCAAGATTTCTTGGAATTCTGTATGGTCAACATCTGCCTGAGAAGGTGTACCACTTGTACACCCAGAAAACCAAGTGGCAGGGACAGGAGAGATGATAAGTCACAGCGACCGCCTTTGCTAAACACCTGGTCACCTGAGCTGCTCAGACCTGGGAAGGGTACAAAATGCAGGCTCAACCGAGTCTGCACCTCTGAGGACTACCCGAGTACCTGAACCTGAGCAGCTTAGGAAGTGCATACAACCCAGGGCCAGCCTCAGACAGTTCCCAGCAGAGTAACCTAGAGCCTAAGCAGTGTAGACAGGGAAAGCACACACACTGTGAGCGGGGGCAAACCCAGTGTGGCCGAGACACTGAGAGCACTCCCCACACACGCCAGTGATATTTGTTTGCAGTGTTCCTTCCTCCCCACTGCACGACTGAACAAGTAAGCCTAAAAAAGTGACCACCACTGCCCCCTTGTGTCAGGGTGGAAATTAGACACTGAAGAGACCAGCAAACAGAAGAAGCTAAAATAAACAGAGGGAACTGCTTTGGAAGTGACAGGTGCAACAGATTAAAACCCTGTAGTTATTACCAACTACATAAAAAGGGGCTTATAGATCTTGAGAAGAAGTATAAGCTGGATCAAGTAACTATCTGAAAATGAACTGACCCCACACTGTCCACAACAGCACCAGAGAAAGTCCTAGATATATTTTTACTATTATCATTTTTTAGATTAATTATTTTTTTTAATTTTAAGTCCTCTATTACTCCTTTAATTTTCATTTTTATAACCTACTGGTGCTGCTGCTAAGTCACTTCAGTCGTGTCTGACTCTGTGTGACCCCATAGATGGCAATCCACCAGGCTCCCCCATCCCTGGGATTCTCCAGGCAAGAACACTGGAGTGGGTTGCCATTTCCTTCTGCATTATAACCTACTATTACTTTGTAAAAAAAAAAAAAACACACGAGAGATCCTATTTTTTAAAGCAAACTTCATATATATACATATTTTATGATTTTTGTGACTTTGTTTTTTTCTTTAACATTATATTTTTGAGAATCCAACTTCTACTCCAGATTTTTAATCTTTGCTTTTTGGTATTTGTTATCAATTTTGTACCTTTAAGAACCCAATATTCAGTACCCATTTTTACTTGGGAGTGAAATTACTGGCTTGACAGCTCTCTCCCCCTTTGGACTCTCCTTTTTTTCCATCAGGTTGCCTCTTTCTCCTCCCTCCCCCTTCTCTTCACTACCCAATTCTGTGAATCTCTTTGTGTGTTCTGGGCTGTGGAGAACACTTAGGGAAATGATTATTGGCTAGATCTGTCTCTCTTCTTTTGATTCACCCTTTTATCCTCCTTGCCACCTCTGTCTCCTTCCACCCTCTTCTCATCTCTGTGTAACTCCGTGAGCATCTCTGAGAGGTTCAGACTGTGGAGAGAACATAGGGAAGTGATTACTGGCTAGCTTGCTCTCTTCCCTTTTGATTCCCCATCTTCTCCTCCTGGTCACCTCTATCTCCCTCCTCCCTCTTCTCTTCTCCATGTAACTCTGTGTACCTCTGGGTGTCCCTCACTGTGGAGAAACTTTTCTTCATTAACCTAGATGTTTTATCATTGGTGCCGTATAGATGGAGAAGTCTTGAGGCTACTGTAAGAATAAGACTGAAAACCAGAGTCAGGAGGTTGAAGTCCAAATCCTGAGAACACCAGAGAACTCCTGACTCCAGGGAACATTAATCGACAGGAGTTCATCAAATGCTTCCATACCTACACTGAAACCAAGCACCACCCAAGGGCCAACAGGTTCCAGAGCAAGATATACCATGCAAATTCTCCAGCAGCACAGGAATATAGCCCTGAACTTCAATATATAGGCTGCCCAAAGTCACTCCAAACCCACTGACATCTCATAACTCATTACTGGACACTTCACTTCACTCCAGAGAGAAGAAATCCAGCTCCACCCACTAGAACACCAACACAAGCTTCCCTAACCAGGAAACCTTGACAAGCCACCCATACAACCCCACCCACAGTGAGGAAACTTCACAGTAAAGAGAACTCCACAAACTGCCAGAATACAGAAAGGCCACCCCAAATACAGCAATATAAACAAGATGAAGAAACAGAGGAAAACCCAGCAGGTAAAGGAACAGGATAAATGCCCACCAAACCAAACAAGAGGAAGAGATAGGGAATCTACCTGATAAAGAATTCTGAATAATGATAGTGAAAATGATCCAAAATATTGACAACAAAATGGAGTTACAGATAAATAGACTGGAGACAAGGATTGAGAAGATGCAAGAAAGGTTTAAGAAGGACCTAGAAGAAATAAAAAAGAGTCAATATATAATGAATAAGGCAATAAATGAGATCAAAAAGACTCTGGAGGGAACCAACAGTAGAATAATGGAGGCAGAAGATAGGATAAGTGAGGTAGAAGATAGAATCGTAGAAAGAAATGAAACAAAGAGAAAAAAAAAATAAAAACGAATTAAAAGAAATGAGGAAAACCTCGGAGACCTCTGGAGCAATGTTAAAGCCCCAACATTTGAATCACAGGAGTCCCCAAAGAAGAAGACAAAAGGAAAGACCATGAGAAAATACTTGAGGAGATAATAGTTGAAAACTTCCCTAAAATGGGGAAGGAAATAGTCACCCAAGTTCAAGAAACCCAGAGAGTCCCAAACAGGATAAACCCAAGGCAAAACACCCCAAGACACATATTAATCAAGTTAACAAAGATCAAACACAAAAAAACAAATATTAAAAGCAGCAAGGGAAAAACAACAAATTACACAAAAGGGGATTCCCATAAGGATAACAGCTGATCTTTCAATAGAAACTCTCAGGCCAGGAAGGAATGGCAGGACATACTTAAAGTGATGAAAGAAAATAACCTACAGCCCAGATTACTGTACCCAGCAAGGATCTCTTTCAAATATGAAGGAGAAATCAAAAGTTTTACAGACAAGCAAAAGCTGAGAGAATTCAGCACCACCAAACCAGGTCTCCAATAAATACTAAAGGATCTTCTCTAGACAGGAAGCACAGAAAGGGTGTATAAACTCGAACACAAAACAATAAAGTAAATGGCAATGGGATCATACTTATCAATAATTACCTTAAGTGTAAATGTGTTGAATCCCCCAACCAAAAGACAAAGACTACCTGAATGGATACAAAAACAAGACCCCTATATATGTTGTCTACAAGAGACCCACCTTGAAATAAGGGACACGTACAGACTGAAAGGGAAGGGCTCAAAAAGATATTCCACACAAGTAGAGACCAAAAGAAAGCAGGAGCAACAATACTCATATCAGATAAAATAGACTATCAGATAAAACAAAGGCTATGAAAAGAGACAAAGAAGGACACTACATAATGATCAAAGGATCAATCCAAGAAGAAGATATAACAATTATAAATATATATGCACCCAACATAGGAGCACTGCAATATGTAAGATAAATGCTAACAAGTATGAAAGGGGAAATTAACAATAACACAGTAATAGTGGGAGACTTTAATACCCCACTCACACCTATGGATAGATCAACTAAACAGAAAATTAACAAGGAAACACAAACTTTAAATGATACAATAGACCAGTTAGACCTAATTGATATCTATAGGACATTTCACTTCAATGAATTTCACCTTTTTCTCAAGTGCGCACAGAACCTTCTCCAGGATAGATCACATCCTGGGCCATAAATCTAGCCTTGGTAAGTTCAAAAAAAACCTGAAATCATTCCAAGCATCTTTTCTGTCCACAATGCAGTAAGATTAGATCTCAATTACAGGAAAAAAAAAACTATTAAAAATTTTAACATATGGAGGCTGAACAACACACTGCTGAATAACCAACAAATCTTGAAGAAATAAAAAAAATCAAAATATGCATAGAAATGAATGAAAATGAAAACACAACAACCCAAAATCTGTGGGACACTGTATAAGCAGTGTTAAGGGGAAGGTTCATAGCAATACAGGATTACCTCAAGAAACAAGAAATAAGTCAAATAAATAACCTAACTCTACACCTGCCATCTATGGAGTCACACAAAGTCAGACACGACTGAAGTGACTTAGCAGCAACACACCTAAAGCAACTAGAAAAGGAAGAAATGAAGAACCCCAGGGTTAGTAGAAGGAAAGAAATCTTAAAAATTAGGGCAGAAATAAATGCAAAAGAAACAAAAGAGACCATAGCAAAAATCAACAAAGCCAAAAGCTGGTTCTTTGAGAAGATAAATAAAATTGACAAACCATTAGCCAGACTCATCAAGAAACAAAGGGAGAAAAATCAAATCAACAAAATTAGAAATGAAAATGGAGAGATCACAACAAACAACCCAGAAATACAAAGGATCATAAGAGACTATTATCAGCAACTATATGCAAATAAAATGGACAACTTGGAAGAAATGGACAAATTCTTAGAAAAGTAAAACTTTCCAAAACTGAACCAGGGGGAAATGGAAAATCTTAATAGACCCATCACAAGCACAAAAATTGAAACTGTAATCAGAAATATTCCAACAAACAAAAGCCCAGGACCATATGGCTTCACAGCTATATTCTACCTAAAATTTAGAAAAGAGCTAACACCTATCCTACTCAAACTCTTTCAGAAAATTGCAGAGGAAGGTAAACTTCCAAACTCATTCTATGAGACCACCATCACCCTAATACCAAAACCTGACAAAGATGCCACAAAAAAAGAAAACTACAGGCCAATGTCACTGATGAACATAAATGCAAAAATTCTTAACAAAAATCTAGCAAACCGAATCCAACAACATATTAAAAAGATTATACATCATGACCAAGAGGACTTTATCCCAGCGATGCAAGGATTCTTCAATATCCACAAATCAATCAATGTAATACACCACATTAACAAATTGAAAAATAAAAGCCATATAATTATCTCAATAGATGCAGAGAAAGCCTGTGACAAAAGTCAACATCCATTTATGATAAAAAAAACCCTCCAGAAAGCAGGAATGGAAGGAACATACCTCAACACAATAAAACCTATGTATGACAAACCCAGAGCAAACATTATCCTCAATGGAGAAAATTTGAAAGCATTTCCCCCAAAGTCAGGAACAAGACAAGAGTGCCCCCTCTCACCACTACTATCCAGCATAGTTCTGGGAGTTTGGGCCACAGAAATCAGAGCAGAAAAAGAGATAAAAAGAATCCAGATTGGAAAAGAAGAGGTAAAACTCTCACTGTTTGCAGATTACATGATCCTCTACATAGAAAACCCTAAAGACTCCACCAGAAAATTACTAGAGCTAATCAATGAATATAGTAAAGTTGCAAGATATAAAATCAACACACAGAAATCCCTTGCATTCCTATACACTAATAATGAGAAAACAGAAAATTAAGGGGAAAATTCCATTCACCTTTGCAATGAAAAGAATAAAATACTTAAGAATATACTACCTAAAGAAACAAAACACCTATATATAGAAAACTACAAAACACTGGTGAAAGAAATCAAAGAGGATACAATTAGATGGAGAAATATACCCTGTTCATGGATCAGAAGAATTACTATAGTGAAAATGAGTCTATTACTCAAAGCAATCTATAGATTCAATGCAATCCCTATCAAGCTACCAACGGTATTTTTCAGAGAACTAGAACAAATAATTTCACAATTTGTATGGAAATAAAAACCTCGAATAGCCAAAGCAATCTTGAGAAAGAAGCATGGAACTGGAGGAATCAACCTGCCTGACTTCAGGCTCTACTACAAAGCCACAATCATCAAGACAGTATGGTACTGGCACAAAGACAGAAATATAGATCAATGGAACAAAATAGAAAGCCCAGAGATAAATCCACACACNAAGAATGGAACTGGAGGAATCAACCTGCCTGACTTCAGGCTCTACTACAAAGCCACAATCATCAAGACAGTATGGTACTGGCACAAAGACAGAAATATAGATCAATGGAACAAAATAGAAAGCCCAGAGATAAATCCATGCACATATGGACACCTTGTCTTTGACAAGGGAGGCAAGAATATACAATGGAGAAAAAGACAATCTCTTTAACAAGTGGTGCTGGGAAAACTGGTCAACCACTTGTAAAAAAAATGAAACTAGAACACTTTCTAACACCATACACAAAAATAAACTCAAAATGGATTAAAGATCTAAACATAAGACCAGAAACTATTAAACTCCTAGAGGAAAACATAGGCAAAACACTCTCCAACATAAACCACAGCAAGATCTTCTATGACCCACCTCCCAGAATACTGGAAATAAAAGCAAAAATAAACAAATGGGACCTAATTAAAATTAAAAGCTTCTGTACAACAAAGGAACCTATAAGCAAGGTGAAAAGACAGCCTTCAGAATGGTAGAAAATAATAGCAATTGAAGCAACTGAAAAGAATTAATCTCAAAAATATACAAGCAACTCCTATAGCTCAATTCCAGAAAAATAAATGACCCAATCAAAAAATGGGCCAAAGATCTAAACAGACATTTCTCCAAAGAAGACATACAGATGGCTAACAAACACGTGAAAAGATGCTCAACATCACTCATTATCAGAGAAATGCAAATCAAAACCACAATGAGGTACCATCTCATGCCAGTCAGAATGGCTGCGATCCAAAAGTCTACAAGCAATAAATGCTGGAGAGGGTGTGGAGAAAAGGGAACCTTGTTACACTGTTGGTGGGAATGCAAACTAGCACAGCCACTATGGAGAATAGTGTGGAAATTCCTTGAAAAACTGGAAATAGAACTGCCAAATAACCCAGCAATCCCACTGCGGGGCATACATACTGAGGAAACCAGAACTGAAAGAGATACATGTACCCCAATGTTCATCACAGCACTGTTTATAATAGCCAGGACGTGGAAGCAACCTATATATCCATCAGCAGACAAATGGATAAGAAAGCTGTGGTACATATACACAATGGAGTATTACTCAGCCATTAAAAAGAATGCATTTGAATCTCTTCTAATGAGGTGGATGAAACTGAAGCCTATTATACAGAGTGAAGTAAGCCAGAAAGAAAAACACCAATACAGTATACTAACGCATATATATGGAATTTAGAAAGAAGGTAACGATAACCCTGTATGTGAGACAGCAAAAGAGACACAGATGTATAGACAAAACAGTCTTTTTGACTCTGTGGGAGAGGGCGAGGGTGGGATGATTTGGGAGAATTGCATTGAAACAGGTATATTATCATATGTGAAATGAATTGAAGTCAGTCCAGGTTTGATGCATGATACAGGGTGCTCGGGGCTGGTGCACTGGGATGACCCAGAGGGATGGGATGGGGAGGGAGGTGGGAGGGGTTTTGGATGGGGAACACATGTACACCCGTGGCAGATTCATGTCAATGTATGGCAAAACCAATACAACATTGTAAAGTAATTAGCCTCCAATTAAAATAAATAAATTTATATTAAAAGAAAAAGTTTTATGATCTTACTTTTCATATTTCTTCACCTTCTCATTATAGAAGTAACAAAGTTTCCAGAGAACCTAAACACCAAATTATATTTAGTGCAAGAACAGAGATGCAAATTTTATTTTATACCTCACAGTTCAAAGGAAATATGTACGTTGGTTTTTCATCTATGAGAACATGCTACCATATATATACCTATATAAATATAAAATTAGAAGAAAAAATTAACATTCAAGCTCAGTTTTATTTGCATTTGTTCAACAATTGAGTTTATATGCATGCATATACAAACACACATACAAACACACATATCACTGATCTAAAATATCCAGTTTACTAAAACCAAGACATCTTTTCTTTCCCTCACTTGATTTTAAAATTCTCTCAGGGAAATGGGTACAGTGCTATCTTTAAAGTGTCCAAGTAGAATAACATATGGTTTGCATTTTAAGTTTGTAGGTGGTAAAAGTCAATGACATCTCTAAACAGATCCTTTTATTCCTTGTGCTACACAATTTCACGTGTGTTAGGAGTTGATTGTGACTACTTGAATGATGTTACATCTTGACCTGTGCTTTAACTAACTGAGGACATCTTGATTGTATGAATTACTCATTAATTCAGGTGTTATTATTATTATTATTTTAAAATATAGCTCATTACTTAGATTTCCCCCCAGTCAGTTAGAACTTGCCGGTCAATTGCAAAACACAGAGGACTCTTACTTTCATTAGGTTACAAGCACACATTATAATATAAAAAGTAAGCATAAAGGAAAAAACCCAAAAGATAAAGGCATTTTCTTATGCAAGAATAAGAATTGAAGAAACTGTGAGCTCTGTCTGTGGATACTTATAGTCTGTCTAGCTGACTTTTGAATAAAGAGATGTTTCTAGATCAAAATAGCCTTTCTAGCAACACCACGGAAGTCAACAATCACGTACATTTAAAATAAAGATGTGTGCTGTGTGCTAAGTCACTTCAGTTGTGTCTGACGTTTTGTGATCCTATGGACTGTAGCCTGCCAGATTCCTCTGTCCATGGGATTCTCAGGCAAGAATACTGGAGTGGGCTGCCGTGCCCTCCTCCAGGGGATCTTCCTGATCCAGAGATTGAATCTTTGTGGGTTCTTTACCACTAGCACCACCTAAGAAGCCCCAAAATAAAGATAAGAGAACCCTTTTCAAGAACTAAAATTTCCCAGGTTAGAAGTGACTTTTTCCACAATGCTATGATTCTCATACCAATCCTATGGGCTGGAGAAACTGGGATTGCTCTTCACCCAAAAATGTTCTTAAACTGCTGCCAGCTTCTACATGAAGTCAAATTTCCAGAGTTTCTCGCTAATTGTAGCCCCTCTTGAATCACAATGGCAGCCTACTCGACCCAAGGCACTGAGCTTTCTTATGCTAACTTGACCTGTCTGCTTGATAAGAGCCCTAGAGATGAAGTGAAGATCTGCCACTATACAAACTCTCCTCTTAGTACAATTAGAGAAAAATGTTTACTTGTAATCCTTGGTTTTTAGATACAGAAGTGATGCTGATGTTCAGGAATTTCTTCTGTCAAGTGTGATGGATTTCCTTTGCATTAAACAAGGAGTGTCCCCACCTTCTCTGAGGGACACATAATCCTTGTACTATCTGGATGGTACTAAGGATAAAGCCAAATAGCATGGTCCTCAAATAAAAATCTGTTTCTGATGTTTGCCAAACATACTTCACCGCATCTATGAGGCCTGAAGGTATCCGGGGGTCTGGATTATATGAATTTGTGTCAAAAAGATACCATTTTTCTCAAATTTTTCCAAAATCATGCCCATGCTCTCCCCAGATTTTTCCTCCTTGAGCCCTCTAGAGCTCCTCGTCTACTTCTCTTTCAGGGCACTTGCCACTTTCTAGGATATCTGATCACTATTTGAGTCCTTGTCTATCCGCCCCCACCACTGGAGTATGAGCACAAGGGCAGAATCTGGTTTCCTGACTCCTTGTCCCCAGCACCTGGCACTGAGTGGAAGTTCAAGAAGCACTCACTGAAGGAAATCGGGGGCCATTCCCAATATGTGACCTCAGTTCACTCTGGCCAAAGAGCATCTGCAAGAAGCCGGCTGGCATTCACACCCAATTCACACTCCCCTGGTGACTGGCATCCAGAACTATTTGGTCCAGCTCTGACCTCAAGGAAGAGCCTCTGACAAAATTTGTCATTTGAAACCATTATGAAGCCAGCAAGAGCAGTAATGTGGACCCTGGGCCCCACCTTAGTTAGGTAGGTTTGAGTTTTGCTTCAGTTACTAGACCAATTCCATGTCACTTCACTGCAGATAAGATTACGTTAGTAAGGGGAGAATATAAGAAGTTCCATATGTTTACTGAATATGGGTATCATACATGGTTACATGTGTTCTCTTTGCAGCTTGTCACCCAAGGCCCTCTAGAATATGATCCACCTCACCTCTTCAGCCACACCATAGCTTACATCTTTCTGAATTCCAGGAAGTATGCAACATTGCCCTGTCAGTCTTTATCCAGACCCATCCAGTCTTCCTCCCTAGAAGGCCCTTCTTCATATTTTTAATGATTGAAGCTGTATCTATTCCTCAAGTCACTTTCCCGAAAGCATCTTCTCCAAGAAGCCTCTTGTCATTCCCTCTCCTGCCCTCCAAATGGCACCTGCCCTATCTGGCTGTGTATGAAAGTTTTTATGTTGTCCGTTTCCCATCAAGAGCAGGAAAAATGTTAGTTCCTCCTTACAACACATGGTTGTCTGAACCTAGCCTGCAAAACTGTGAAGAATAGATCATAGTCAACTGGTTAAGGACTGTGACAAGAGCTTTCTCTTTCTCCAGAGACCCTAGGATGAAACACAACCTGGAATCAAGATTGCAGGGAGAAATATCAACAACCTCAGATATGCAGATACCACCACCCTTATGGCAGAAAGTGAAGAGGAACTAAAGAGCCTCTTGATAAAAGTGAAAGAGGAGAGTGAAAAAGCTGGCTTAAAACTCAACATTCAAAAAACTAATATATGACATCCTATCCCATCACTTCATGGCAAGTAGATGGGGACACAATGGAAACAGACACTGTATTTTCTAGGGCTCCAAAATCACTGCACATGGTGACTGCAGCCATGAAATTAAAAGATGTTTGCTCCTTGGAAGGAAAGCTATGACCAACCTAGACAGCATATTAAAAAGCAGAGACATTACTTTGCTGGCAAACGTCCATATAGACAAAGTTATGGTTTTTCCAGTAGTCATGTATGGATGTGAGAGCTGATCCATAAATAAGGCTGAGCACCATAGAATTGATACTTTTGAACTGTGGTGTTGGAGAAGACTCTTGAGAGCTCCTTGGATTGCAAAGAGATCAAACCAGTCAATTCTAAAGGAAATCAGTCCTGAATAGTCATTGGAAGGACTGATGCTGAAGCTGAAGCTCCAATCCTTTGGCCACCTGATTCAAAGAACTGACTCATGGAAAAGATCTTGATGCTGGGAAAGATTGAAGGCAGGAGGAGAAGGGGGTGAAAGAGAATGAGATGGTTGGATGGCATCACAGATTCAATGGACATGAGTTTGAGTAATCTCTGGGAGTTGGTGATGAGCAGGGAAGCCTGGCCTGCTACAGTCCATGGGGTGGCAGAGTCAGACATGACTGAATGACTGAACTGAACTGACTAAGAGGCCCTAGGATTCATGAAAATAATAGTCTAAGATATAGAAAAAGATGTAGGAAAAAATGTAGGAGAGATGACTTAATATGTAGATAGCCTTCTCTCTTTACATAAAGGTATATTTTAAGTGAACCATTGAAAGAAATCTTAGTGAATCAAGTAAGACTCTGGAGACTTCTCTGGCAGTCCAGTGGTTAAGACTCCAAGCTCCTACTGCACAGAGCATGGTTTCAATCCCTGGCTGGGGTACTAAGTACGATGTGCCACAAAAAAAGAATCTGATAGGTAAGTTTTCTCTGTTTTCAGTCCATTTTCAGTTTAAAAATCTGAAAATAAACTGGTGAAACAAAGCAAGGAAAATTATACAGGAACTTTTCATAGCAGAATTTTCTAGGAAATCACATATACAAACTCACAGAAATACTAAATTTGAGTCAAGAACCTGATAGATATTACACTGGAGTATTTTAGGCCACTCTTGGTCCATATTTCTTAAGGTTCCGTCTATTTGACTCCATAAGAAGTTACCAAGGGAGCAAGAATTCTGTTTTCAGGATATTGAGTCCTATGCTTCTGTTTTCAGGGCAAATTGAGATGTCTTCAGCAATTTCAAATGCTTCCATGGATTTAGTTAGTTGTTTGTATCCCAAACAGTTATCAACAATGGGCAAGGCACTGTGCTGGGGTTTTTATTGCTGTTATTGTCAGTCTTAAAGCTAAAATACCTACAGAGAAACAATAATTATTTCAAAAAGCTACATAACTGCCAAAATAATTATCTAAAAAGAGAGAAGGTAGAATATTGAAAAGTATAAGAATCAAATGGGGAAACTGATATTGTCAGATAAGTTATGTTCTCTAACTGAAGATGTTAACATTTTAATTTAATTTGTAAGCTAACTGGGCACTATAGCAAATTTCTGAGAAGGGACTGATAGGATCAAAGCAACTTTAAGAGAGATGAACACCAATATAGTATACTAACACATATATATGGAATTTAGAAAGATGGTAATGATAACCCTATATGCAAGACAGTTAAAGAGACACAGATCTATAGAATGGACTTTTGGACTCTAAGGGAGAGGGAGAGGGTGGGATGATGTGGGAGAATGGCATTGAAACATGTATACTATCATGTAAGAAACAAATCGCCAGTCTATGTTCGATGCAGGATACAGGATGCTTGGGGCTGATCCACGGGGACGATCCAGAGAGATGATATGGGGAGGGAGGTGGGAGGGGGGTTCAGGATTGGGAACTCATGTACACCTGTGGTTGATTCATGTCAATGTATGGCACTACCAATACAGTATTGTAAAGTAAAATAAAGTAAAAAATAAATAAAAAATTTAAAAAAATTAAAATTAAAATTTAAAAAAAAAAAAAAAGAGAGAGAGAGAGATGATGCCAGGAGCTGAGTGGACAGGCTGAGGAAAGGCTTGAGTTTAGGAGGTCAGCAGAAGGAACAGAAGAAAGCTGAGAGGATGGATTTTTGACATGGTATAAAGGAGGCAGGTGCAGGAGAAAAGACAAAGAATGAGTTACAAAGCAGAAATGACACTGCCGCTATGGGCCTGCGGCAGTAAGGGGCTAAAGTGGCTGAAGGTCACAAGGCCAAAGGTATCCTTTACCGGAGGGAAACTGGGTTATGGAAGAGTCTGAAAAGAAAAATCACCAACTGCGGGTTCTCTTACATGTTTAGGCTTCAATGAAAGATGCAAGAAAATGTACTCTCTATTTGACAAGAATGATCAATCTGACCATGGAGATAGATAAGAGCAATAGTTGGATGCATCACTTGGCGATCTCTTCTAGTCCATTCTACAAGACACACACAAAGGAGAGAAGAACAGGGTGGGATGCTTTGAGAGAAAAGCACTGAAACATATACATTACCATATGGAAAATAGATAACCAGTGCAAGTTTGATGTGTGAAGCAGGGCACCCAAAGCCAGTGCTTCGTGACAACCTGGAGGGATAGAGTGAGAAGGGAGATGGGAGGGGGGTTCAGGATGGAGGGGACACATGTACACCTATGCAGATTCATACTGATGTAGGGCAAAAACCATCACAATACTGTAAAGCAATTATCCTCCAATTAAAATAAATAAATATTTTTTTTTTTTAAAGAACATTTGAAATTTGACGCATCACTATGAGTGCTCCAAGGGAGTGACCTAAAGAAGAGAAAATAAAACCTTGGAAATATTCAATGAGAAGGATGGAGGGAGTGAGCAGCAACCAGGGGAGATAAGAGAGCCCAAGCAAATGAGGAGACCAGGCAGCTTCTCCACCCTGGAGGATGAGGAAGAAGCCCAGGATCAGGAAAGAAACCAGGAGAGAACTGGCAAAAGCACATACAGACGTTATCAGTTTTGCATAATGTCAGAGCACCATAATTTCTGCCTTCCCAGACTCTATAACACTTCTATCTGTTCCATCTGAGGAATCACTTGTTCCTGATCAATAACATCTCAAAATATAAGAAGATGTTTTTCTTCCCAGTGTTCAATTTATTAACACTAGCATTTTACAAAATGTGGGGCTTTTCTTCCTAGAAACACCTAACCTGGGCAAGCTCCCTCTCAGCCCTGCACGGAGCCTATCAGCCCAGAAAGGCTTAGTTGGCCTCCGTCATGGGGGCCTCTGGACAATGAAGAGGGATTTGCATAAAGGTGGTCAGCAGAGTACAGACCCTCTTGGAGGCCTTGCAGCATTGAAAGGACCATTCTCCAACCTGGCAGCGTAATCCTAATGGAGAGCTTTTGTGCGCAGGATGTGGCAGGCCGCTTTATTCAGCTGACAATCCAGTGAAAGAAGGAATGACCCGCCTCCTTTTGGTAAAGCTCAGGCAGCTGGCAGCCCACAGGCTGGACAGCTTACCCGATCAGAGGCAGGACAATTGTCAACTTCAGTCCCCAAAGGTGCTCCGTGAGGCACAGACCATTGCTGGTGCGCGTGGCTGCATGCTGGGTGCTCTCGTCGCTGAAGACAAAGGTCCGGGAGCCAGATCTCTGCAGAGAGGGGCTGAGGGACCTGCCATTCCCTACAACACTTCTGAAGAGATCGAAATCTATCAGCACGGCACAGCCCTTTCGACAGTTTTGTGGAACTCTATATAATTTCCCATTAGAACGCTGGAAAGAGCCAGGTTTCTGGTTTCTTTTGCGATTTCAAATTTTTAAAAAGAAACCTGATTTTCGTTTTCCTCTTTTTGAGACTGTTAGATTTACAAAATAGAGCAGAGACTCAAGGCAAACAGAATTCTACCACTCAGAGGCAAATACTGCCGTTTCAGATGATTTTTTCCCAGTCTTTTTCAATGTAGCTTTGACAATTCTATAAATATAATTTGTTCTCTGATTGATCTCTATTATGCAACTAAGGAATAATAAGCGCTTTCAAAGTATAGTGGTTTCTCCTAATTTAATTCCCTTGCCTTAAGGTAATTCCCCAGCCCAATCCCCAGTTTTCCTGAATCCTAGTCCATTCTTCAGTGTATACTAGGCTGCCTTACCCAAAAAAACAGGGAAATTGTCTTCCAGAAGCTGTTGAACATTTTTTTAAGGGGGTCATATTAACTTATGCAACAAAAATAATTTAAGATCAATATATGAATTATGTGCCAATATAACACAAAAGATTAAAAAACCACACATGCATTTTTATTACATCAAAACATAACCTATTCCAAATAAGCATCTTAGGTTTTACTTTTGGAAATGTTTAGTTGTTCAAAAACCTTTTTTATTTTTGATTTTCAGAACTTAGAATAGTTGCTCAACTTAGAAGGAATGCTGTTTAACTACAATTCAAAAGTATCCTTAAAAAATGGCATATGTTTGTTGACATATGTTGATTCTGGAAGGAAAATGCAACAACTGAATAAGAATATTATTAAACAATTTTTCATAACCCAGAAAAGAAAATAATATTTACTTTATTCCTCTTTTTATCTGCCATTCTGTTTTCTCTAATCACTTTATATTTTTTAGATTATAAAACTGACTTAGAGTAGGAGGATGTGGAGCTCACTTCCCTTCACAAATATGTCAAGGTGACATCTACATGCAGAGCAGTCCTCACTGAAACAAACAGGACACCGGCAGAAAGACTCCTCTATGACTAAGGCCATACATATCTACAGGAAGTCAGGTAGGAAGGGAAAAGAAGCAAGCGGGTTGGGACCTGTTCCCCTAGGAGGAGACGTGGGAGACAAGGGGGACACTGGGGGCTCAGAGATCC
>SJYT01081087.1:0-57132 GCA_006410635.1 Cephalophus harveyi
GAGATGGCTGGATGGCATCACCGACTCGATGGACATGAGTTTGGGTGGACTCTGGGAGTTGGTGATGGACAGGGAGGCCAGGCGTGCTGCAATTCATGGGGTCGCAAAGAGTCAGACACAGTTGAGAGACTGAACTGAACTGAATTCGTTTAATAGAATCCATTATTGAGCCTCTTTACTTTTTGCCTCATACTAAAAAAAGCACATAATATTTCTCTAGAGTAGTACTGTTATTTACCTTTTTGTTAGGTTTGAAATATGTGTACATACTGACATGTCTATAAACCAGCTTTATTTATTACCATGCTGACAAACTGTGAAACAGTGGACAGGTAGATCTCAGCAGAAAAGTTCTTGCTCTGGGAACAAATTCTAGTAGGATTCCATCCTAGTAACTAGTAATGGTGAACAGACTCCAGTAACAGGTGCGCCTCTCCATAACTGGATCATGAACCCTTGGAGAGCGGGTGTTACGGGCTGAGTTGTGTCCCTGCCATCCAAATTCATATCATATTGAAGGTCTTGCCTGTCATTGTTGCTTAGTTGCTCAGTGGTGTCCACCTCTTTGGGGTCCCATGGACTATAGCCTACCCAGCTCCTCCGTCCATGGGATTTTCCAGGCAAGAATATTGGAGTGGGTTGCCATTTCCTCCTCCAAGGGATCTTCCTGACCCAAGGATTGAACCCACATTTCCCGCATTGCGGGCAGATTCTTTTCCACTGAGCCTCCAGGAAGCCCACTGAAGCCATAACCCCTCAGAATGTGACCTTATTTGAACATACGGTCACTGCAAATGTAACTAGTTAAGATGAGGTAATTTTGTGTTACGGTGGGCCTTTAATCCAATATGACAGGTGTCCTTAAAAAAAGGGGAGAAATTTGAACATAGACATGCATTCAGCAAGGATGCCATGTGTAGACTGGAATTATGCTGCCAGAAGCCAAGGAACTTCCAGAAGCTGGGAGGGAGACCTGGAATGGGTTCTTCCCCTCCCCCAACACCTTCAGTGGAGAAGAGAATGACTAGGCACTCCAGCATTCTGGCCTGGAGAATTCCATTACCTGTAGAGTCCAGGGGTTGCAAAGAGTCGGACACAACTGAATGACTTTCACTTTAACACCTTCAGAGGGAGAGTCAGCCTGCAGACACCTTTATTTCGGACTCTGGCCCTAGAACTGAGACAATAAATTCCTGTTTTCCTAAGCTACCCTCCAGTTTGTGGCACTTTGCTATGGCAGCCCCAACTAACAACACAGCAAAGATGATGTCTCTTTCATGATTGTGTGCTCTTTCATGATTCTTTCACAGGGACTCAAGAACGTCGGCTGAGCTGAAGTTGTAATCGTAGACTCCAGCGGACCTGAAGCTTGAGCCATCTAGGCTGATGAGATGTCTGGAAATGGGACCTTGCAAAATTGCCTCCCAGTCTTGAGACAGGCTCTTGAGAAGGTGCCGGAGTTGACCCCTGTTGCTTGCATCTGATAAAAAGACAGGCATGTGGTCTACAGATTCCCTACTCTACCCTGAAAGAAGACCATAAAGAAGTGCCTTAATGGACCAGATGGGATGCTTATCTGATGGGGCTGAAGCATCCACTGCAGGATGTTTCACAAGGACACCTGGGCTTGGGAAGCTCACCTCCTTCAGTTCTTGTAGATGTGTGTGTGGAATAAGACGTACCTTTTACCTCTATTAAAGGAATCTGTAACCTTTGCCTGAATAGATCAGCAATCATATGGTTCTCTGTGACTCATGAGAAAAATTTAACGCAGCCTGTCCCAAAGGAGCCACCCCTTAGAAGGAACTTACTAGGCTGGGGGTTTTCCTGGTGGCTCAGTGGTAAAGAATCTGCCTTCAGTGCAAGAGACACCAGTTCTGTCTTTGGGTGGGGAAGATTCTCTGGAAGAGAGCATGGCAACCCACTCCAGTATTCTTGCCTGGAAAATCCCCAAGATAGAGGAGCCTGGCAGGCTACTGTCCATGAGGTCACAAAGAATTGGATACCTGCAGATGGTGACTGCAGCCATGAAATTAAAGGATGCTTACTCCTTGGAGGAAAAGTTATGACCAACCTAGATAGCATATTCAAAAGCAGAGATATTACTTTGCCGACTAAGGTTTGTCTAGTCAAGGCTATGGTTTTTCCTGTGGTCATGTATGGATGTGAGAGTTGGACTGTGAAGAAGGCTGAGCNCTGCAGATGGTGACTGCAGCCATGAAATTAAAGGACGCTTACTCCTTGGAGGAAAAGTTATGACCAACCTAGATAGCATATTCAAAAGCAGAGATATTACTTTGCCGACTAAGGTTTGTCTAGTCAAGGCTATGGTTTTTCCTGTGGTCATGTATGGATGTGAGAGTTGGACTGTGAAGAAGGCTGAGCACCGAAGAATTGATGCTTTTGAACTGTGGTGCTGGAGAAGACTCTTGAGAGTCCCTTGGACTGCAAGGAGATCCAACCAGTCTATTCTGAAGATCAACCCTGGGACTTCTTTGGAAGGAATGATGCTAAAGCTGAAACTCCAGTATTGTGGGCACCTCATACGAAGAGTTGACTCATTGGAAAAGACTCTGATGCTGGGAGGGATTGGGGGCAGGAGGAGAAGGGGACGACAGAGGATGAGATGGCTGGATGGCATCACTGACTCAATGGACGTGAGTCTGAGTGAACTCCGGGAGTTGGTGATGGACAGGGAGGCCTGGCATGCTGCAATTCATGGGGTCGCAAAGAGTCGGACACGACTGAGCGACTGAACTGAACTGAACTGAACTGATGCGTGCAAGCACTATGCTGGGAAGGAAAGATTCAAGGGAATGGGGTAGACAGGACAAAGTTTTTTTTGGTTTATGAAGTTATTTTTCCACTAAACATAACACAATGAGCATAAACTCACTTTGACTCAGTTACACACTCCAAGAATGAGGTCATTGCCCTGTCTATTCCTACACTGAAGTTATCATCTGATTAAAGTTCCAAATTTGCTAATTCGTTGGTTGGGAGATACACGTATCTATACAGTCATGTATAAAGTTCAAGAACCTTAAATATGGAGCTGGATGATCTTTTACATATGGATGGATACATTCGTGTCATTGCCCAGATCACCGAGATCTAAAACATTTCCAACAGGCTAGAAGATTCCCTTGTGTTCTTCCCCACATTTTTACCGTGTGACTTTTAATTAGCCTCATTATTTTTCCTAACCCTGCAGGCAAAGGATGCCTTCTGTACATGTAAGAATCTATGGCAATTCACAAAGAAGGTGGAATGTAAACATTGGCCGAAAGCTTGTTGTGTTGCCTTTGTGTGGTCTGCATTGTCTGCAAACTGGCTGCTTGTGGGTAAAATCTGCTCTTCCAATGTACTTTGAGTGGAGAGCAAAACGTCTTTTAACAATCGAACTATATTTTGAATGGGGGAAAGGGTTTCTCTTTGAAAAATGAGCCACTGCGTGTTTTCCCCTCAGAAGAAATCACCCGGAGCTGGGAGGGGCTGCCCTCTTGACACTAGCGGAGGAAACAGGCGCCACACGGACACAATGTCTGCACATACCCTCCCGCCCAGCTGTCATCACGCATGCGCATCACCTGCCTGGTTCTTGAACCAACTACAGCCAGACAAGATGGCAAAAGAAAGTCAGACTTTTGACAAGGAGCTCTTTGACAGAAGCAGAAGATATTAAGAAGAGGTGGCAAGAATACACAGAAGAACTGTACAAAAAAGAGCTTCACGACCAAGATAATCACGATGGTGTGATCACACACCTAGAGCCAGACACCCTGGAATGTGAAGTCAAGTGGGCCTTAGAAAGCATCACTACGAACAAAGCTAGTGGAGGTGATGGAATTCCAGTTGAGCTATTTCAAAATCCTGAAAGATGATGCTGTGAAAGTGCTACACTCAATATGCCAGCAAATTTGGAAAACTCAGCAGTGGCCACAGGACTGGAAAAGGTTAGTTTTCATTCCAATCCCAAACAAAGGCAATGCCAAAGAGTGCTCCAACTACTGCACAATTGTGCTCATCTCACACGCTAATAAAGTGTTGCTCAAAATCCTCCAAGCCAGGCTTCAGCAATATGTGAACCGTGTACTTCTAGATGCTCAAGCTGGTTTTAGAAAAGACAGAAGAACCAGAGATCGAATGGCCAACATCTGCTGGATCATGGAAAAAGCAAGAGTTTCAGAAAAACATCTATTTCTGCTTTATTGACTATGCCAAAGCCTTTGACAGTGTGGATGACAACAAACTGGAAAATTCTGAAAGAGATTGAAGAGTTGACTCATTGGAAAAGACTCTGATGCTGGGAGGGATTGGGGGCAGGAGGAGAAGGGGACAACAGAGGATGAGATGGCTGGATGGTATCACCGACTCGATGGACGTGAGTCTGAGTGAACTCCGGGAGTTGGTGATGGACAGGGAGGCCTGGCGTGCTGCAATTCATGGGGTCACAAAAAGTCAGACACGACTGAGCAACTCAACTGAACTGTTTAACTACCTAGAAGGAAAAGCTACTTTCACTACTACCAAAATATTTTTCAAGAAAAATGGAATTGAAATTTAAATTGATTCACTGTTTCTTTTAACACCTTACAGTGATTTGTTTTCTGGAAAAGGCTATTTATCATATGCCATTCCAACTCGTTTTACATGGACACACACACCCAGGTTGGTGTCTAATATCTGGATCTGGCTAATGTTTAATTTTTAATATGAACATTATACTGGAAGGCACTCATTTGTGGTGTGCCCACAGCTTCAATTTTCTTGTATTTTTCTGCATAACTAGCTCCATTAGATTTCAGACTGAACAGTAAATTGACTCATCTTTGTGACTCTTTGTGTTCCAAAGGAGAACTCAAATCACCTTGTTAGACTATGCTTGGTGTTAAATATTATCTGTACATGTACGTGAACAGTGTCTATGAATGGCATTTGAAAGTAGGGCATGACTATTGCCTTTCATAAAAGCCTAGGTATTTGTGAAATAAACTTACTTCCTCATTCAGATATAGTGTAAGAGAGAAAACTACATGGGACATAGATTTTAAATGAAGAGGGTCTTGAATGCTTTTCTTATGAACAATTTCTTCTCTTTTTCTGTTTTGCACCAGCTCATAACAATTTTGTTCCAATCTGTGAGATTTGTAATGCCACCAGTTTCCATTTCTTCTACAACACAAAGAACCAAATGCCAGTGCTGCTTTATCATCAAGGGCTGGTGAGCAGAATTTCTTTCTGATATGACAAATTGTTGTAAAGCAACTTTTGAGTCAAAAGAGATAGTTAGCCTGTAAAGTCAATTAACAGACTTGAAAAACAGAGACAATGAATCCCATGGTGGGAATAAAAAGGTTCAGTTCAGTTCAGTCACTCAGTCTTGTCTGACTCTTTGTGACCCCATGAACCCCAGCACACCAGGCATCCCTGCCCATCACCAACTCCCGGAATCCACCCAAACCCATGTCCACTGAGTTGGTGATGCCAGCAAACCATCTCATCCTCTGTCGTCCCCTTCTCCTCCTGCCCTCAGTCCCTCCCAGCATCAGGGTCTTCTCCAATGAGTCAACTCTTCCCATGAGGTGGCCAAAGTATTGGAGTTTCAGCTTCAGCATCAGTCTTTCCAAAGAACACGCAGGACTGATCTCCTTTAGAATGGACTGGTTGGATCTCGTTGCAGCCCAAGGGACTCTCAAGAGTCTTCTCCAACACCACAGCTCAAAAGCATCAATTCTTCGGCACTTAGCTTTCTTCACAGTCCAACTCTCACATCCATACATGACCACTGGAAAAACCATAGCCTTGACTAGACAGACCTTTGTTGGCAAAGTAATGTCTCTGCTTTTTAATATGCTATCTAGATTGGTCGTAACTTTCCTTCCAAGGAGTAAGCATCTTTTAATTTCATGGCTGCAGTCACCATCTGCAGTGATTTTGGAGCCCAAAAAAATAAAGTCTGACACTGTTTCCACTGTTTTTCCATCTATTTGCCATGAAGTGATGGGACCAGATGCCATGATCTCTGAATGAGTTTTCTGAAGTTGGCTTTAAGCCAAGTTTTTCACTCTCCTCTTTCATTTTCATCAAGAGGCTCTTTAGTTCTTCACTTTCTGCCATAAGGGTGGTGTCATCTACACATCTAAGGTTATTGCTGTTTCTCCCAGCAATCTTGATTTTAGTGTGTGCTTTATCCACCCCAACATTTCTCATGATGTACTCTATATATAAGTTAAATAAGCAGGGTGACAATATACAGCCTTGACGTACTCCTTTTCCTATTTGGAACCAGTCTGATGTTCCATATCCAGTTCTGTTGCTTCCTGACCTGCATACAGATTTCTCAAGAGGCAGGTCAGGTGGTCTGGTAATCTCATCTCTTTCAGAATTTTCCACAGTTTGTTGTGATCCACACAGTCAAAGGCTTTGCATAGTCAATAAAGCAGAAATAGATGTTTTTCTGGAACTCTGTTGCTTTTTCGATGATCCAGCAGATGTTGGCAATTTAATCTCTGGTTCCTCTGCCTTTTCTATATCCAGCTTGAACATCTGAAAGTGCATGGTTCACATACAGTTGAAGCCTGGCTTGGAGAATTTTGAGCATTACTTTACTAGCGTGTGAGATGAGTGCAATTATGCAGTAGTTGAGCACTCTTCAGCGTTGCCTTTCTTTGGGATTGAAATGAAAACTGAACTTTTCCAGTCCTGTGACCACTGCTGAGTTTTCTAAATTTGCTGGCATATTGAGTGCAGCACTTTCACAGCATCATCTTTTAGGCAGCAGTGGTTACCAGTTTATGAATACACTCTTATTCCTTCGGTTGTTTTTTTTTCTCCTTTGTTTTGGCTTCCCTGCTTCATTACCTGTTCTTTCTGGGCTCTGAGCTCCCCATTAAATTGTTTTCATTCCAGTTGTTGTCTTACGGTTTCTTTCAGTAGAACTCAAACTAAGGTCTTTTCTTTCTAATTTTTGTTTATTTTATTTGTTTATTCCTTTGGTGTCTGGGAATTTTTAGTTCCAATTCAATAAGTATCCACACACTTTGACATACACTTTGGTGTATCCCAAAGGTATACACCCAGTCAGGTCCTTTACCATGAAATTGAAATTAGTATTTCTGGCCTCCAATCAGATGTCTTTACTTGAATATTCTGTCATATATCTGGTATTCATATCAGAAGCTCAAACTTCATCTAAAATGTTTTCTTCCTCTCAATATGCTCATCTTTTATTCCGACTTCTATAAATAGCATCCCCATCTTTTAAGTTACTCAGGTTAAACCTAGGAGTCATCCCTGTTCTTATGCTTTTCTATCACATCATACATCTAGTTTCTCAAGACACCTCTACCTTTACAATCTATCCAGAAATGAACTGTTTTGCTCAGTTTCATTTTTATCTATTTTACCACTACTCCCCTGGTCCTATCTCCATTGTTCTTCACCCTCAATATCAGAAGAGGCTCCTAGCTGGTCTCCAGCTTCCATATTGACCTTTTACAATCTGTTGATGACTCAGCAGACAAGACGATCCTGTTGAAAACAAGTCATAAGATGTCCCTTCTCCATAGAAATCCCCCAGAAGTCTCCCATCATATGCTTAGAAAGGCCCACTTTCCATCACCTGGGTTCCTGCATGCTTCTGAGCTCATCCCATATACCCTTCCCTCACTCTGCTTCAACTACATTGACTATTATATCTGGAACAGAACAAGCACACTCACCTCTCATATACAGTTCAATTCAGTCGCTCAGTCGTGTCTGACTCTTTGCGACCCCGTGAATCACAGCACGCCAGGCCTCCCTGTCCATCACCAACTCCCAGAGTTCACTCAGACTCACGTCCATCAAGTCAGTGATGCCATCCAGCCATCTCATCCTCGGTCGTCCCCTCCTCCTCCTGCCCTCAATCCCTCCCAGCATCAAAGTCTTTTCCAATGAGTCAACTCTTCGCATGAGGTGTCCAAAGAACTGGAGTTTCAGCTTTAGCACCATTCCTTCCAAAGAGATCCCAGGGTTGATCTCCTTCAGAATGGACTGGTTGGATCTCCTTACAGCCCAAGGGACTCACCAAGTGTCTTCTCCAACACCACAGTTCAAAAGCATCAATTCTTCATCACTCAGCCTTCTTCACAGTCCAACTCTCACATCCATACATGATTACTGGAAAAACCATAGCCTTGACTAGACGGACCTTAGTCGGCAAAGTGATGTCTTTGCTTTTGAATATGCTATCTAGGTTGATCATAACTTTTCTTCAAAGGAGTAAGCGTCTTTTAATTTCATGGCTGCAGTCACCATCTGCAGTGATTTTGAAGCCCCCCAAAATAAAGTCTGACACTGTTTCCACTGTTTCTCCATCTATTTCCCATAAAGTAATGAGACCGGATGCCATGATCTTCGTTTTCTGAATATTGAGCTTTAAACCAACTTTTCCACTCTCCTCCTTCACTTTCATCAAGAGGCTTTTTAGTTCCTCTTCACTTTCTGACATAAGGGTGGTGTCATCTGCATATCTGAGGTTATTGGTATTTCTCCTGGCAATCTTGATTCCAGCTTGTGTTTCTTCCAGTCCAGCATTTCTCATGATGTACTCTGCATAGAAGTTAAATAAGCAGGGTGATAATATATATCCTTGATATACTCCTTTCCCTATTTGGAACCAGTCTGTTGTTTCATGTCCAGTTCTAACTGTTGCTTCCTGACCTGCATACAGATTTCTCAAGAGGCAGGTCAGGTGGTCTGGTATTCCCATCTCTCTCAGAATTTTCCACAGTTTAATGTGATCCACACAGTCAAAGGCTTTGGCATAGTCAATAAAACAGAAATAGATGTTTTTCTGGAACTCTCTTGCTTTTTCCATGATCCAGCAGATGTTGGCAATTTGATCTCTGGTTCCTCTGCCTTTTCTAAAACCAGCTTGAACATCAGGGAGTTCACGGTTCACGTATTGCTGAAGCCTGGCTTGGAGGATTTTGAGCATTACTTTACTAGCATGTGAGATGAGTGCAATTGTGCGGTAGTTGGAGCATTCTTTGGCATTGCCTTTCTTTGGAATTGGAATGAAAACTGACCTTTTCCAGTCCTGTGGCCACTGCTGAGTTTTCCAAATTTGCTGGCAGATTGAGTGCAGCACTTTCACAGCATCATCTTTCAGGATTTGAAACAGCTCAACTGGAATTCCATCACCTCCACTAGCTTTGTTCGTAGTGATGCTTTCTAAGGCCCACTTGACTTCACATTCCAAGATGTCTGGCTCTAGATGAGTGATCACATCATCATGATTATCTGGGTCGTGAAGATCTTTTTTGTACAGTTCTTCTGTGTATTCTTGCCACCTCTTCTTAATATCTTCTGCTTCTGTTAGGTCCATACCATTTCTGTCCTTTATCGAGCCCATCCTTGCATGAAATGTTCCCTTGGTATCTCTAATTTTCTTGAAGAGATCTCTAGTCTTTCCCATTCTGTTGTTTTCCTCTATTTCTTTGCATTGATCACTGAAGAAGGCTTTCTTATCTCTTCTTGCTATTCTTTGGAACTCTGCATTCAGATGCTTATATCTTTCCTTTTCTCCTTTGCTTTTCACTTCTCTTCTTTTCACAGCTATTTGTAAGGCCTCCCCAGACAGCCATTTTGCTTTTTTGCATTTCTTTTCCATGGGCATTGTCTTGATCCCTGTCTCCTGTACAATGTCACGAAACTCATTCCATAGTTCATCAGGCACTCTATCTCTCAGATCTAGTCCCTTAAATCTATTTCTCACTTCTGCTGTATAATCTTAAAGGATTTGATTTAGGTCATACCTGAATGGTCTAGCGGGTTTCCCTATTTTCTTCAATTTGAGTATGAATTTGGTAAGGAGTTCATGATCTGAGCCACAGTCAGCTCCTGGTCTTGTTTTTGTTGACTGTATAGAGCTTCTCCATCTTTGGCTGCATAGAATATAATCAATCTGATTTTGGTGTTGACCATCTGGTGATGTCCATGTGTAGAGTCTTCTCTTGTGCTGTTGGAAGAGGGTGTTTGGTATGACCAGTGCATTTTCTTGGCAAAACTCTATTAGTCTTTGCCCTGCTTCATTCTGTACTCCAAGGCCAAATTTGCCTGTTACTCCAAGTGTTTCTTGACTTCCTACTTTTGCATTCCAAATTTAATGAACATGAGTTTGAGCAAACTCCGGGAGATAGTGGACAGGGAAGCCTGGCATGCTGCAGTTCATGGGGTCACAAAGAGTCAGACATGACTTAGCAACTGAACAACAACAACACAGCAACCTATCCAATATTTGTAATCTTATTGTACACCAATCTAAGTGTTTCAATTTCTAAGGCATGAGGTTATAATTAATTAGGCTGTTTAGATTGCTGGACATGGCACATTTCTCTTGGAGTCTTTATTCACTGGATAACAGAACTTTACAAATAATTTCTCCCAAACCATGTAACAATTTAGCATCTTTCATCACTAAGAAAGTAGGCATACACTAACATATAGGTATAGCCATCTGGAGAGCTAGTAGCACATATTAATTGAAGACATACAGGAAGGAATAATTTTCTTAATTAGAAAAAACATACAAAAACTCAAGTAATATTTAAAACTTTCCAGTTTGAGCAGTGCCTTGAAATAAGGAAATTTATTTCATTTTCTCTATGTGATTTTATTTAATTCCCTGTCAGAAGTTACTTGTGATTTTCTTGATGGTATCTTTAGAGATGGCACAATAAATATTGCACAGAAAACTCCCAACAACAACAAAAAAGGGACAGAATATAAGGATGATGAGCAATGTTAGAAAGAAGGTCAAGCCAAGAGATTAGATATGGGTTGAGTATCATGAGAAAAAAGAAGCAAAAACTGCTAGAGATCAGAATGAGAACAGAGATGGGAAGATGGAGTAGGAAGGAGGTGATTAAATATTCTGAAGGATGATTTTTGTACCATCATGGAGTTCAGTTGATATAAATAAATGTGAGAGCCTTCAGTGATTATTATCATCATTACTGTACTCATCTAGGAAATTATAGCTTATTTGGCACTTTATTCTTCACATTAACGATGTGAAGTTTCATGACAACCCACTAAGAAAATAAAGATGAAAATGATAAATCAGCTTGTGGTACTTAAAAGCCTAATGAAATACAAACACTTCCCAACAGAAGATGACTCAGTGACACAGAACTGGCAGTTGTTTGTTGTTAGATCGTTAGTTTTTACTGGCTTTTGTCCGATTTTAAGAAGGCATCTGGAGACCCCTCCTTTCTCCCATGATCTGCTTGGATTCATTTAAAGAGACCTGGACTTAAGTCATCAGTTGGAAAAATAGAGTAGAAGCACCCTTCAATAGCTTAACTAATCTTTTCCAGTGGGTTTTAAATTACAGTTTTACTTAAAATACAGATGAGGCTCACTGAAACAGCTTTCTTTTGCTCTAAGAAAAAGTGAGAAGAGAAGCCCACATATTTCAAACTCATGTAAGGGATGCACGACCAGATTTGTAATGACAACATCGCCATGCTTTAAGTGGGGTGAAGAAAACCTTATCTTTGAGTAAATGCGTAAGTCTTTACTGGCATCCAGAAAATGAAGGTGTTGGAAATTGCTGCTGGTGCTTCTCAAGCTGAGAATATCTTCCATGGGAGACACCTTGTCTGCTTTTTCAATTTATTTTATTCTATTTTTTTTATCTACTTCTTTTTGTTTTTTAAATCACACTTTGTCTGTTTGATGGGGATTTTCCTCTAGAAGCTGGCCCTCAGTGGATCATCAATGACTTTAACTCCACACAGACAGGGGCTCTGGCATTCAAGTAAAACTACTTTAACAAATGAACTAGACACATCTTGTGCCAACTGTGGCCCTAAAATTTAGTTTTTTAAAGTTTTACTATCAAAAAAGTAGACTATGTCATAAATGATTTAATTCATTCAACAACCCTGCAAATGCTAAGTTATTCATGCAACACTTTTCACTGAATCCTATCAGGCACTTTACTGGACACTCAGAATATGGTAGTAAACAAGACAGATCCTTCAAAGAACCTATATATCAGTAAGGTAGTTGAGCAAGTTATAGTTAAACCAAATGAATGAAATGATTGTAAATGATGATATGTGGTATGAGACAGGAAAGTCATAAGGGAGGTCAGGTAATTTTATCTCTTACCTATGAAGTTCTTGACTTAATGTGTAGCGTGTACAAAGGTCTTGAGGTGGAAAAAGAGCTCTGTATATTTAAAGAGCTTAAAGAAGACCTGTGAAGTTGAAGCAAGTACGAAATTGTTCAGAGATAACTACTGTTTTTATTTTAGGCAACTGGCCTGGCATTTGTTGATAGATGTTGTTGCCGTTGTTCAGTCACTAAGTCATGTCCAACTCTTTGTGACCCCATGGACTGCAGCATGCCAAATAAGAGAATGGAAATTCAGGAAAATTAAGCAATATCTTCAAGATTAAGCAACTAATAAGACCCCCAGTTTCCTAAACCAGTTGCGTCTGATTCCAACATTCTTTCTACAAAGCTACTTCTCATTATTCACTGACTACTCACCAGCTTTTTGTATCTGATGGACTAATTTGGGATCACTTAAAACTGAAACTCACCCACATATGCTACCTGTCAGCAAAGCAAAAGCTTCCTAATGGCCAGTATCAGGTAAGCTACCTGGGAAGGCTGTCCATCATATGGAGAAGATATGAGCTTTCTGTGCTTCCCAGTGGGACTAGAGAGCTTATGGGTGAAATTTTACACTTCACAGTTTATGATGTGATAATTTGGAAAAATTAAAAGTCAATCATGGAAAGGCTTTCAATAATTATTAGGTGTCACTATTTTACTGCTTACTAAATGAATTATATGTGTACATATGAATACGTGGGGATGTCCATAAATACATGAACTCATGCAACTGTACAGTATTATTTTTGTCTCAAATAAAAAATGCATGCACTGCCCTTAAAATGATATATTCAATCACGAAAATGTTTAAAAATTAGCAGACTAATTCCAATTTACTTTTTAAAAAAATTACAGGCATTTCTATTAGCTGAATATAGGTGAATACTTAGAGAGTCCAATATGATGCTCAACACTTCATACATGTTAATTTATTGAATCTTTTCAAAATTCTGATGCTGTGACATTTAGAATGACATTTCATTGTACAGATGAAAAAACTAAGACTCTGTGAGGCTGAGTTACCTGCACCGTAACACAGAGCTAAGAATTAGCAGTGCTGGGCAGAGAATTTAAGACTCTTTGCACCTCACCAAGAGTTTTCAAAATATTTTCTTTTTTAAGAGGAACCATTAAACTGATGATGCATATTTACACTCCCATATTTCAAAGCATTATCTCCTTTCTGGTTCATGCCCTATGAATTATGGAAATATTTATTTCAGCAGAGGCTGTTTTAAGATTGAAGGAGGAAATCATTTGGGCCTTTTATTTAAACTTTACCCATCCTTTGAGATTAACTGCCTAGGACATGCCAACTTTCCTCCTTGAAACTGAAAGATGTTGAAATGTCTCTTACTCAATGCTTTTTTTTTGAGATAGTAGAAGGAGGAAGAAATGTGAGAATTGACCATTTTCCTTTCAACCAAATCATCTGAAAGGCATGTGCCAATATTGATTCCTCCAATACAACACATTTCATTATAGTTTCATGATAACAGTACTGGAATATTGGTAGAGTTTTTCTTTTCAGCTGTTAATCTGTTACAAGTATTTTGTGTAGCATGTTTAAGAGAGAAGGATTGGGAGTACCTGAAAGAAAGAAAAAGATTAGAAGAGTTACTTTAAAATTTATCAATATATGGGACTTCCCTGGTGCTCCGTGGTTAAGAATCTGCCTTGCAATGCAGGGGATGGGGGTTCCATCCCTGGTGAGGGAACTAAGATCCCACACGGCTTGGAGCAACTAGGCCCATGTGCTAGAACTACTGAGGCTGCACCACAACCAGAGAGTCTGTGCACCGCCTTCAAACATCCTGCATGATGCACGAAGATTCCACGTGCCACAACTAAGACCCGACACAGCCAAATAAATAACTAAACATTTATGATAAAAGGAATCAATATATGACATCTGACATCTCAGGTTTTAAAAAACAGTAACAAAAAAAGCCACACTGTTACTGAGTTGCTAGGTGTCTATGTGTGTGTGTGTGTGTGTGTGTGTATCTGTAGACTACCACTTGTACTTGATTATTCTAGACTTACAGAATTCCTTATTCAAAGTGAAAACAAGCCTAGGAACAAGAAAGAATAGATGTATTCTCCTTTATACTATGTTCATAATCAGGATGTACATGAGACTGGTCAGATCAGAATATGAAAGTTTTGATATAAGTGTTACTCCTAGATGTGGCATTGTTGGTCTAGATCCATTGAGGCATAATTCCCCCAAATAGATGTTCTACTATGGCATTTCGCTCTTATCCGGTAACATATTTTGGGAAGAAGCAGGTATTTTGCTCGTGCAGCTTCTACCATCAGCTTGTTGGGGACCAGTACTGCACATTTGAAGCAGGAGCAGCAGTGGAGAACTTAACATCATAACTCAGTGTTTGTAGACTGATCACCAGGCCTCCAAGAAGTGGTTGCCAGAAGACACCTTATAAATGGAAGAAAAAAAGAGGACAAAATATCACTAAAGGAGTACCTGATCTAGACTGCTCAATTTTTTATGAAATGCAATGGGCTTTCTTCAATGAACTAATGTGCAAAAAATAACTTATGTGAAGTTTTTTTCTAAACTAAGACAAAATGTTCAACTGATTTAAAAAAAAAAATGGTTTTGGTGAAGATGACTAAGCTTCACTGTGGAGAGAAACCATACATGTATGGGTTGTGGCTGAATTAGGAAAGAGATGTCCAGCTCTATATCCTATGGCAGAGCAGAATGTAATGCTATCACTGGGTACCTTGAATTTCTGTGAAGAAGGAAATCTGTGTTCAGAGCCAGGTGTCTACAGCTTTAAGGCAACAATGGATGGAGAGAATTATGCACATCACTATTTGAAAGGGCTCTTACTCTGCCATTTTCCCTTGCAACTGTACAGTATTATTTTTGTCTCAAATAAAAAATGCATGCACTGCCCTTAAAATGATATATTCAATCACGAAAATGTTTAAAAATTAGCAGACTAATTCCAATTTACTTTTTAAAAAAATTACAGGCATTTCTATTAGCTGAATATAGGTGAATACTTAGAGAGTCCAATATGATGCTCAACACTTCATACATGTTAATTTATTGAATCTTTTCAAAATTCTGATGCTGTGACATTTAGAATGACATTTCATTGTACAGATGAAAAAACTAAGACTCTGTGAGGCTGAGTTACCTGCACCGTAACACAGAGCTAAGAATTAGCAGTGCTGGGCAGAGAATTTAAGACTCTTTGCACCTCACCAAGAGTTTTCAAAATATTTTCTTTTTTAAGAGGAACCATTAAACTGATGATGCATATTTACACTCCCATATTTCAAAGCATTATCTCCTTTCTGGTTCATGCCCTATGAATTATGGAAATATTTATTTCAGCAGAGGCTGTTTTAAGATTGAAGGAGGAAATCATTTGGGCCTTTTATTTAAACTTTACCCATCCTTTGAGATTAACTGCCTAGGACATGCCAACTTTCCTCCTTGAAACTGAAAGATGTTGAAATGTCTCTTACTCAATGCCTTTTTTTTGAGATAGTAGAAGGAGGAAGAAATGTGAGAATTGACCATTTTCCTTTCAACCAAATCATCTGAAAGGCATGTGCCAATATTGATTCCTCCAATACAACACATTTCATTATAGTTTCATGATAACAGTACTGGAATATTGGTAGAGTTTTTCTTTTCAGCTGTTAATCTGTTACAAGTATTTTGTGTAGCATGTTTAAGAGAGAAGGATTGGGAGTACCTGAAAGAAAGAAAAAGATTAGAAGAGTTACTTTAAAATTTATCAATATATGGGACTTCCCTGGTGCTCCGTGGTTAAGAATCTGCCTTGCAATGCAGGGGATGGGGGTTCCATCCCTGGTGAGGGAACTAAGATCCCACACGGCTTGGAGCAACTAGGCCCATGTGCTAGAACTACTGAGGCTGCACCACAACCAGAGAGTCTGTGCACCGCCTTCAAACATCCTGCATGATGCACGAAGATTCCACGTGCCACAACTAAGACCCGACACAGCCAAATAAATAACTAAACATTTATGATAAAAGGAATCAATATATGACATCTGACATCTCAGGTTTTAAAAAACAGTAACAAAAAAAGCCACACTGTTACTGAGTTGCTAGGTGTCTATGTGTGTGTGTGTGTGTGTGTGTGTATCTGTAGACTACCACTTGTACTTGATTATTCTAGACTTACAGAATTCCTTATTCAAAGTGAAAACAAGCCTAGGAACAAGAAAGAATAGATGTATTCTCCTTTATACTATGTTCATAATCAGGATGTACATGAGACTGGTCAGATCAGAATATGAAAGTTTTGATATAAGTGTTACTCCTAGATGTGGCATTGTTGGTCTAGATCCATTGAGGCATAATTCCCCCAAATAGATGTTCTACTATGGCATTTCGCTCTTATCCGGTAACATATTTTGGGAAGAAGCAGGTATTTTGCTCGTGCAGCTTCTACCATCAGCTTGTTGGGGACCAGTACTGCACATTTGAAGCAGGAGCAGCAGTGGAGAACTTAACATCATAACTCAGTGTTTGTAGACTGATCACCAGGCCTCCAAGAAGTGGTTGCCAGAAGACACCTTATAAATGGAAGAAAAAAAGAGGACAAAATATCACTAAAGGAGTACCTGATCTAGACTGCTCAATTTTTTATGAAATGCAATGGGCTTTCTTCAATGAACTAATGTGCAAAAAATAACTTATGTGAAGTTTTTTTCTAAACTAAGACAAAATGTTCAACTGATTTAAAAAAAAAAATGGTTTTGGTGAAGATGACTAAGCTTCACTGTGGAGAGAAACCATACATGTATGGGTTGTGGCTGAATTAGGAAAGAGATGTCCAGCTCTATATCCTATGGCAGAGCAGAATGTAATGCTATCACTGGGTACCTTGAATTTCTGTGAAGAAGGAAATCTGTGTTCAGAGCCAGGTGTCTACAGCTTTAAGGCAACAATGGATGGAGAGAATTATGCACATCACTATTTGAAAGGGCTCTTACTCTGCCATTTTCCCTGTCTCTTTCATAGTATCCCCAATAGGTAAACTTTCCATTTTTGCTTTAGAGGACATAGAGATTGTATTCACCCCTTACAAGTTAGACCTTTCTTGGGTCATAGAGGTGAAGTTGTTAGAAAGTTATTCTTCCATCTGAGTGAAAACAATACATCCATTGTTCCTAGTATTGATATTCAGAAACATAAAGTTAAAAAATTACATATTCCTCTATGAAACATGTAGCTGTTTTAATATTTGCATATGCCTACCATATCTTCTTTAATCTTTTCTTTCCAGGTTAGACCATCTCATCTTTTTTTCAAACATTCCCCATGTTTGAGACATGCTTCCATATCTCTCTCACAGACAACTTTTGTTGGTACACCTTACCCAGAAATAATAGTTAGAAACCTATTAGCTACATAAGCTTCTTCCCAAGTTACGACAGGATATCAAGTGGATTCTGGGGCCTGCCTAAACGTCTGCTTAAACGTAGGAGAAAGTAATGCAGAGTACCATGGGACTGCTGCTGCTCCTGCTGCTAAGTCGCTTCAGTCGTGTCTGACTCTGTGCGACCCCATAGACGGCAGCCCACCAGGCTCCCCCATCCCTGGGATTCTCCAGGCAAGAATGGGACTATTAACCTCCAAATCTAGGAACTATAATTCTACTAACTAAAGCCTCCAGGCAAGTCTCTAATATGCAATACTTTAGCAATTAATTCTTGAAACTAAGTGCTCCTATTTATCTAGGCTGCCTTCTTTTTGTTCATTGTGATCTAGTTTTCTGACCCATGAAGAGTATTTTGAATTTTGATTCTATCACATGTAGCATTTTTTAATTAATTTATTTTTAATTGGAGGGTGATTGCTTTACAATATTGTGTTGGTTTCAGCATGAATGGTTATACATCAGCATCAATCATATGAATCATAGGTATACATATGTGCCCTCCCTCTTGAATATCCCTCCTACCTCCCACCCCATTCCACCCCTCTTCGTTGTCACACAGCACCAGTTTGAGCTCTCTCAGTCATACAGCAAATTCCCACTGATTGTCTATTTTACATATGGTAATATATATGTTTCCAAGCTACACTCTCAACTCATCTCACCTCTCCTTCCCCAACTGTGTCCGCAAGTCTGTTCTCTATGTCTGTGTTTTCACTGCTGCCCTGCAAATAGTTTCATTAGTACCATCTTTCTAGATTCCATATATATGCACTAATATACAACATTTGTTTTTCTTTTTCTGACTTACTTAACTCTATAAAGGAAAAGGAAAGTTAGTCGCACAGTCGTGTCCTATCTTTGCGATCCCATGGACTGTAGCCCGCCAGGTCCCCTGTCCATGGAATTCTCCAGGCAAGAGTACTGGAGTAGGTTGCCATTCCCTTCTCCAGGGGATCTTTCCTTCCCAGGGATTGAACCTGGGTCTCCTGCATTGCAGGCAGATTCTTTACCAACTGAGCTACTAGGGAAGCCCACTTAACTCTATAATAGGCTCTATGTTCATCCACCTTATTAGAACTGACTCAAATGCATTCCTTTTTATCACGTGCAGTGTTGAATCATCCTCTTTTAAGCTTCGAGTTTTCTGAAAGCTTAGTAAACATGTGTCCCCATTCAAATCATCAGTAAAATGCTAAATAGAACAAAGTCTAGAGCAATGTCCTGGGGCACTTCATTAGAACTTTCTCGCTGACTGACAGGGACACACAACTCCTCACTTTGTGGTATGTGGATTCAAATTAACCTAATGATCTTTAGAGATTTGGAAGTAAAGTTAACTTGCTATTAGTCACCTGAGTGATGACCCAGTGTTCCTTAAGACTTCACTTAGTTAAACCAAGATTTTACTCAATTTATTTTCAACAAGAATGCCAAGATAATTTAATGGAGAAAGAACAATCTTTTTAACATATAGTGCTGAGACAGCTGGATATTTATATACAAAAGAATGAAGTTGGATCATAATTACTCTATGTAAAAAAATGAATACAAAATGAATCAGAGACCTAAATGTAAGAGCTAAGTCTATAAAACTTTTAGAAAAAAAAATAAGCTTAAGTCTTCATGACCTCAAATTAAGTAATGGATTCTTAGAAATGACACAAAAGCACAAGCAGCGAAAGAAAATATTTTTTTTAATTTATTTTTTAAAAAAGCTTTTTATTTTGTATGGGGTATGGCCAGTTAACAATATTGTGATAGTTTCAGGTGAACAGCGAAGGGATTCAGCCATGCATATACATATATCCATTCTCCCCCAAACTCTGCTCCCATCCAGGCTGCCACATAACATTGAGCAGAGTTCAATGTGCAGTACAGTAGGTCCCTGTTGGTTATCTATTTTAAATAGTTGGAGGGAAGGATGAGGGGAAGGGATAGATAAGGAGTTTGGGATGGACATGTACAAAAGAAATTTTTTAAAAAAAATTGGACTCCATCAAAATTAAAATTATTTATTCTGCAAAGGATACCATCAAGGGAGAGGAAACACAAGCTATAGTATGGAAGAAAATTTTTACAAATCATACTGGAGAATATGTGAAGTACTAATATATGTTACTACTTAAGTAAACTTTGAAACATGCTAAGAGAAAGAAACCAGTCACAAAAGACTATGCATTGTATTATTTCATTACTATGAAACATCCAGAATAGCCAGATTACAGAGACAGAGGTAGATTGGTGGTTTCCTTGGCCCACAAGATGGAGAGAATGGGAAATGACTACTAATGAATACAGAGCTTCTTTTCGGTGATGAAAGTATTCTGCAATTGATGGTGCTGATGGTTACACAATTCTGTGATACATTAGAAACCACTGAATTGCACGCTTTGAATAAGTGAATTGTGTGCTGCATAAATTGCATCTAGATATACAATTACCCTCTTAGAGTCTGAAGCAGTGTTCTATAAATGAGGAAAAACAGAAGACGATTGGACAACTTAACCATGTCACCCCGGACAGTCCTAATTTTCAAAGAAAGAGTAAAGAGTTGGATTCTAGAAGCCATTAGTCAGCATTCTTTTTATACTTCAGAATAAAGAGTTTACAGACATTTAAGAAAGAATGTGGTAAGCTTTAAGAGCCAGTGGAAGTCCATGCTGTATCAACATCAGTTCCTTCTTGACAGATTTGGTCAGCTGGGGGAGTTTGGTAGACATAATGTACCCTGATTTCAACTAAAAGGATTCTAGTACACTAAAAGTATTTTAAAGATGAAATGTTTCTGTTTGAAGACTATCTCATTCTAGATAATACTTAAGTGAATACTGAAAAGGAACCACAGAACCTGCTTCATCAGATGAAATTTTTATGGCTTCCCTAGTTAAGTGGGATATGTGTGGCCTGTAAAAAGCTGGTGTGAGACTTGGATCGATGTAGGTGTAAGACTTGAATCTCTAACATGTCACATTTAGCTTCTGGAATCATTTAGTAGGTGACATCAGTAATAATGAGTAGTATTAAAGCAGAACATAAATTTGCCTATAATGAGGCCATATGGGGCTTCCCTGGTGGCTCAGAGGTTCAAGCATCTGCCTCCAATGTGGGAGACCCGGGTTCGATCCCTGGGTCGGGAAGATCCCTTGGAGAAGGAAATGGCAATCCACTCCAGTATTCTTGCCTGGAGAATCCCATGGACAGAGAAGCCTAGTAGGTTACAGTCCACGGGGTCGCAAAGAGTCGGACACGACTGAGCGACTTCACCTTCACCTTTCATAATGCTATTACCAAAACTGAAATCCCAGGGATCAACTTGGAGAGGAAGTATCAGAGGAACAGTTTTTATCTGGATGTTTGTGTTTCTCTCCCTCTCCCCACCTCCCCCCCATCCCCTGTCTCTATCTCTAACACTGCTGGATAATTGAGTATGAACAAAAAGAGAAAAAAAAAAAACCCAGATATAGAAAATTAAAGCTTCTTGTCATTAGGAATAGTGAGCCTGGAATGAGATGCTAGAACTGGTTTGCAGTGGCTTACAAAAGCCATTGATGCTCATCTTTTCCCAACACTGTTGTTCAGTGAAGTCATTTGAGTAGCCTGAACTCATTTTTGGTGGGAAGATTTACACCATGAAAACTGGCAAATGTTACAAACCTGGCCTTTGTTTCCTCTGGAGAGCCAGTTGTCAAGCATTTACCAGCACACCCGTGGCAAGTCTCTCAGTGCTGGCCAGCTAAAGCAGTGTGGTGAAGAGAACATATCTTTGAATGTCCACAACATGCAAGCTGTGGCACAAAGATGTCAAGATGCGAGTTGTAATAATATACACTATATGAAGCAACATCCACATCCACAGCAAAGAACAACACTGCTAAGAGTGAAGCTTAAAAGAAAACGTGCTAGATTTGAATATACTTACCACTACTGAACTATATACTTAAGAATGGTTAAAACAGTACATTTTGATTCCACATGCATGCTTTAATATGTGGGAAGCTGCGGAATAGCACAGGGAGCTGAGTTCAGTGCTCTGTGATGACCTGGATGGATGGGATGGGGGTAGGGTGGGAGATCCAAGAGGGAGGGGATGTATGTATACATACAGCTGCTTCGGGCTTCCTTGGTAGCTCATCTGGTAAAGAATCTGCCTGCAGTGCAGGAGACCTATGTTCGATGCTTGGGTTGGGAAGATCCCCTGGAGGAGGGCACGGCAGCCCACTCCAGTATTCTTGCCTGGAGAATCCCCATAGACAGAGGAGCCTGGGGGGCTTATAGTCCATGAGGTTGCAAAGAGTAGGACATGACTGAGTGAGTAAGCACAGCACGTAGCTGATTCATTTCGTTGTACAACAGAAACTGTATAAACACAAAATTGCAAAGCAATTATACTCCAGTAAAAATATGAGAGAAGTAAAAAAAAAAGAAAATGTGTTAGCTCTTCAAATTAAACAAAATTAATTTAAATAATTTAGAATTTAAATAATTTAAATTCTTTAAATGAACAAAACCCAATTTATACTCAAGGTATATGTTTTGATTGATCGATCTACTTCTTGATATATCATTACAGTAACTGTTCCTCAATTCCCTAGGAACAACTTTGCATTGTCATAAAACCCAAGAATACATTTGCCTGTATTTTCCTTTGCTTCTGATTCACACAGGCGTCAAGGATAGTACCTAGCTAATAAGAGAACTGTCCATATAAACCAAGAGTGAATAAGTGAAACCACATTTGGATTAATAGGAATGGTTAGAATAGAAATGTAGAGTAAATTTATTCAAAATAGATTCTTGGAAAGACCGAAAATGAAATTAGGTGGATAGATACCTATGTGTATGTACACTGTGGTCAAAAATTCCAGTGGAAAGACCATCAGTAGAATTGGATTTTCTCTCCCCCAAAACACAGTGTCAGAAACAGCATGATCTGTTCTCTGTGAAACAGAATCCAGAGGCTTCTCTCATGGAAAGGCAACATCTGTTTTAAGAAGTCCTTTGAAGAAAACTATATAAACATGTGGGAACAGCGTGGTACATATACTCCCTTGCTTAGAGTTGCCAAAGGAAGTAGGGAATCCAGCTCCCAAGACAGAGGCCATTCAGTTGCCTTGGCTAAGGCAGCAGCACCAATTCCAGCCTCTCTGATGTTTAACACATCAAGAGAATGGAGGAAAGCAAGGTTATGACTGGCATCAGCCTTGCCAGTTCTCTGGTATTCCATCAAAGCTTGCTTGGGTCTACCTTTGCATATAAAAAAAATTAAATTTGAGGGGAAAATTTGGGAGGAAGTGTTTGGAAATTCAGTTGAAACTTCCATACCAAAACCTGTTCTCACAATTATACAATAAAAAAATTATCAGGTCCAAGAATCCATCAAATCTTCTTGGCCAGGGATTTTCAAGCTAAGGTCCTTGGATAGAATTCAGAGTCTGTAAACTTGGGATTTTAAAAAGAGACATCTTGGGGACTTCCCTGGAGGTCCAATGGTTAAGACCCTGTGCTTTCACTGTAGGGGGCGTGGGTTCAATCCTTGCTCAGGGAACGAGGATTGCCCTATGGTGCAGTCAAACAATAAATAAAAATAAGAGTGATTGGTAGAATCATAGGGGGAAAAAAGACATCTTTATTTTTACTAACCCTGAATTGCAATTTATTATTTCCTTCAATTATGAAGTTAAGCAACCACTACAGTGACTGTTACTATGATCATCAGTAATAGAAATCACAGATACTTTTTTATCACACTGCAGTAGTTGTAGATATCTTCACAATCCACTTACTCTTATCACCAATTTGAAATTATGACATTTATGAAACTTGCCACCCTTGTTATTTAAGAATTAATGAAGAAGCACATATATTGCTATAGCAAAAATTTAGTGTTTTAATGGGCTTTTTATTTTATATTTTTTTGTTTTCTTTTGGTGTTTTAATGTGTTAGAAAATGTTCCTCAATGTAATTGGTTTGCTTTGTGATTCTATGTAACTCTATGTCTTTTACTTTAAGCATGTCAAAACATTATTCAGAGAAGGCATCCACAGGCTTCCTTAGAAGGTCAAAGGTGTCAGTAGCACAGAAGAGGTTAAGAATCAGTGGAGGTGGAATTGAAGAGGGACAGCAGCCGTCTTTCCTGAAGTCCATCCTTCTTGTCAGACAGGGAAAAAAGGCTCTGTCGCCCCCAGCTTCAATTATAATCTCATTGAAACTGTGAAAACAAAGGTGATTTATACAATACTTCCACCCTCAGGAGGAAAAAAAGAGAAATAAATAAAAAACATTAAGAACCTAAACCCCGAAGGAAATGAGGAGGAGGAAGAACAGAAAAACTATTGAAAGGCATGAAACCTTTCCTTTGAGGTCAGATCGGATAATCCTGGGTCACGGTGCACACGTCTGAGATGCAGCTGAGGACAATGAAACGTTTGAGAGCCAAAACTGTGAGCAGGAAGCCAGGCCAACCCTGTGGTCTGTCAACTCTGACATTGCCGAAACTTTGTGTGTGATCCCAGGCAAGTGACACGACCTTTGGTGATTCAGCGCTTCCGTTTTCTTGGCCCCACGTTCCCTTCAGCTGGCTACACAGAAGTCCCAAGACGAACGCTTTGCTGAGAGACAGCACGGATCATTTTCTTAAAGGTAAGACAATGCCAAGGATCCACTTCCAAACAGGAAAGGATGGTCCATTCATCCATGATGAATGGATGATGGTCCCAGGCCTGGCCTCCGGCCCCACCCTGTGCCCTACATTTATTCTAGATTGCACTCTTAATCAGCTTTCCATTTGCTGTCAGCCCACTGTCTGCAGTCGTCAGAGAACCTAGCTCTTTTTCACGAGGCCAGCCTGCGTGCAGCACTGAAGAAGGGACATCGGCCTTCAATATCTTCCTTACCCCACTGACTTTCTCTCTGGGACTTCCCCCACCCTTCTAACAAAACCTGCCATCAGACCATCCATGGATACTGGCATGCAGCCCTGTGTTTCTAAACTCAAAAACCATTAAAAAAAAAAAAAAAACTCTTTAAAAGAAAAAATTGCCATTTCCAAAAAAATAGATGCCAATTACCAGAGCAAAAGAGGGCTTCCCCAGTGGCTCAGCGGGTAAAGAAAGAATCCGCCTGCAATGTATGAGACACAGGAGATGCAAGTTCAATCCCTGGGTTGGGAAGATCTCCCTGAAGAAGGAAATGGTAACCCACTCCAGTATTCTTGCCTGGAGAGTCCTATGGACAGGGGAGGCTGGCAGGCTACAGTCCACAGGGTTGCAAAGAGTTGGAAATGACTGAAGGAATAACATGCACCAGAGCAAAAGAGTTTCGACTTTATAACTCAAAAAACTATTATATGATTTCAGAAGTAAAACTACAGTATGTGAAGAATATATATGAGAATTCCTATGGGTCTGTGGACCTCTGTTTGAGAAACACCAGTATACGTGATTGATGACAGGTTTGCGTTAATCTTTCAGTGGTTATTTGAATGTTGACAAAGATCAAAGCTTTAAGCCAACAGAATGAAGCTTAGATGATGGAATTTCAGGCATCTGGAGGGGGGCAGGAAGAAGCAGTGGCAAACTGGAATCCTTTTAGATAATTCTAGAATTACATAACTTTGCTAATTACCTATTGTGTCTACTCCTGAGGCTGGGCTTGATGACTGAAGCAATTCAGGTAGCGTTTAAAATAAAGTCACCGTACTAAATTGAAAGAGACCAGAGGCCATCTTAGCTACTCCAAATATACAGTATTTATGCCATCTGTACTCTCAAGGAAAGAACACATTTAGTGTTCTTTAGGCCATCAAGATGCCTGCTGTGTCAATCTGACGTTTGAGTAATTTTTAAACATAATGCTCTGTTGATCCACAGGTACTTTGAAAACAACCTCTGACATTGTTAACCAGAAATCAATCTTCTCAGTTACTGTCTACTTTTTAAAAATTGGCTTGGAGTTTTTCCTTGAAAAATCCAGCTCATCATAGTTTCCAGTGTGCATTGCAGCAGAGCTAAAATGCTTTTTCTATAAGCCTGCATCCTTACGTTTATATTTTTTTTTTTCCATTTTCAAGCATAAAACCATTTTCCTCCATCAAACTAATTTTTATTAATTGAATTTCCACCTGCATGCCAGGCAGAGGAAAATGTAGGTTGAGGCACAGTAGTAAAGCCCTTCTGATTATAGGAAAGGAAAGAAAGAAAGGCCAGAATCAGGAAAACAGGAGTTTCTTAGGACTCCTGTTTTTTACCATACTGACTTCTGAACATGTTACCATCTGGCTAGTGGTACTCACACTGATCTTTCGACCACATGTATGTGATCTGTGTCCTCAGTCATATCCTAGTCTTTTGCGACCCCATGAACTGTAGCCTCTCAGGCCCCCCTGTCAGTGGAATTTCTGGATTACTCCCCTGTCAGTGGGATTTCCCAGGCAAGAATCCTGCAGTGTGTTGCCATTTCCTCCTCCACTACCTAGCTATACTTTTTCTGAAACCTTGTGTGTATGCCCCATTTTATGATGAAAATAAAACTTTTTGCATTCAGGTATCTAAAAATATCCTGGCCAAGGCCAAGCCAATTTATTTATCCACTTATAACCAGGTGGATATAAATCAATAGGTACAAGGAAAGAGACTGTGGCTCAGGAAGCAGCCCTGAATGGCTTTTGAGAGCCTGACTTGCACCTCCTATTCACAAGGCAGAGCAAAAGAGCCTGGTTCCAAGGTGTCCTACTGGATGGATAGGTAGTCATAGCCTCTGCTCTGATGCCAACCTACCCAGCAGCCAAGACTTCTGGTGGTCTACCAGCAGTGCCTGACGTGCTCTGAAGGGGGCATATCTTAGATAACTGTGTTCTTACACAAATCAGAGATGTAGAGCCCTCCTGGCAAGTCATACATAAGAAGGATTTCATTACTAAAAAAATCCATCCTCTTCCTTCAGATCAGGTTGTCGTTGAAATCACAATCTGAGCATCAACAAGCATGTGACCACATTCCTTGGAATGTTTACTCTTGCCCACCAGAATCACTTAACTTTTGAAACCCAGTTATTCTGGATTCCAAAGGAACTTATTTATAATCTGCATAAATTTTGAGTTTTGGAAATGTTTTGGATTTCATAAACTTCCCCCCACCCATATGTAATAACTTACATTCACACATTTTTTTTCCTCCAAGCACCTGAAAGGTAAAACATTTTTTTCTAACCACTAATGATTAACATATGAATAGTGTATTTAATTAGCATTTTGATCTATCTATTTTACATTCATTCAGATTCATTACTCTCATGCATCGAAGCAGAGTTTAGTATGGGTCATAACATCAAAGAAGCATTATACTTGTAAGTTTGTTAGGCTTAAGTGAAGTTATGCCAAAGGTAAACTAATATGAACCCTTCAAGGTTTACTTCAGAAGGAAGTGAGTTCTATAAACTTAACACTTTCTCTTCTTGGTTTAGCAAAATTTTAATTTCTTCAGAAAAGCACATTTCCCTCCCATTCTCAACTATGCCATCAAATATGTATGCATTAAGAACTGATATCAGAGAAAAGAAAAGTCTTAAAGGATGGTTAAATTCATAGCCTCTGCTCTGATGCCAACCTACCCAGCAGCCGAGACTTCTGGTGGTCTACCAGCAGTGCCTGACGTGCTCTGAAGGGGGCATGTCTTAGATAACTGTGTTCTTACACAAATCAGAGATGTAGAGCCCTCCTGGCAAGTCATACATAAGAAGGATTTCATTACTAAAAAAATCCATCCTCTTCCTTCAGATCAGGTTGTCGTTGAAATCACAATCTGAGCATCAACAAGCATGTGACCACATTCCTTGGAATGTTTACTCTTGCCCACCAGAATCACTTAACTTTTGAAACCCAGTTATTCTGGATTCCAAAGGAACTTATTTATAATCTGCATAAATTTTGAGTTTTGGAAATGTTTTGGATTTCATAAACTTCCCCCCACCCATATGTAATAACTTACATTCACACATTTTTTTTCCTCCAAGCACCTGAAAGGTAAAACATTTTTTTCTAACCACTAATGATTAACATATGAATAGTGTATTTAATTAGCATTTTGATCTATCTATTTTACATTCATTCAGATTCATTACTCTCATGCATCGAAGCAGAGTTTAGTATGGGTCATAACATCAAAGAAGCATTATACTTGTAAGTTTGTTAGGCTTAAGTGAAGTTATGCCAAAGGTAAACTAATATGAACCCTTCAAGGTTTACTTCAGAAGGAAGTGAGTTCTATAAACTTAACACTTTCTCTTCTTGGTTTAGCAAAATTTTAATTTCTTCAGAAAAGCACATTTCCCTCCCATTCTCAACTATGCCATCAAATATGTATGCATTAAGAACTGATATCAGAGAAAAGAAAAGTCTTAAAGGATGGTTAAAATTTAATTGGGCTTTCCTGGTAGCTCAGCTGGTAAAGAATTTGCATGCAATGCAGGAGACACCAGTTAGATCCCTGTGTTCAGAAGATCTGGAGATGGGAACGGCTACCCACTCCAGTATTCTGTCTGGAGAATTCCATGGACAAAGTTTAATTACACAGGAAATGCCTTTCTGTGAGCAAGTACATATGATAAAACTACATAAGAAATGACTTTCCTTTCTTGCAACACAAATCTAATTAAAAAGCTAAAGAATGTTTAACTACAATGTAGAGAATGTCAGGCAGTGTTCTAATGAGATGAACTTCCTAATTGTTGGAAAGTTCAAATTCCAACTTTCAGCTTTAGTTCTCTGCTGAAAATCTTTCTGAAATACATTTTTATGCTTTCATAAGAACTGAGGGGATACACGTTCTTATCCTTCCTTTTAAAGGAAAAGAGATCAGTGACTCTAGATTAGCTCTCTGTCTCCAAATTTTATTATATAGCAAAATAAAAGAATTAACTGATTTGATTTTAATTATTCACTGTGAATCTTTTCAAACATATACATGTATGTGTTGAAGTGTTTAAATACAAGTATAAAAACATAACTATTATATATATAAAGTAATGATTTGGGAAACTCAGCAGTGGTCACAGGACTGGAAAGATCAGAAGAAGGGCAATGCCAAAGAATGTTTAAACTACAGCACAATTGCACTCGTTTCACATGCTAGCAGAGTAATGCTCGAAATTCTCCGAGCTAGGCTTCAACAGAGTGTGAACCAAGAACTTTCAGATATTCAAGATGGATTTAGAAAAGGCAGAGGAACCAGAGATCAAATTGCCAACATCCATTGGATCATAGAAAGAGCAGGAGAATTCCAGAAAAGCATGTACTTCTGCTTCATTGACTACGGTAAAACATTTGACTGTGTGGACCACACCAGTTCAGTTCACTTCAGTCCCTTAGTCATGTCCGACTCTTTGCGACCCCATGGACCGCAGCACGCCAGCCTTCCCTATCCATCACCAACTCCTAGAGTTTACTCAAATTCATATCCATTGAATCGGTGATGTCATCCAACCATTTCATCCTCTGTCATCCCCTTCTCCTCCCGCCTTCAATCTTTCCCAGCATCAGGGTCTTTTCAAATGAGTCAGTTCTTCACATCAGGTTGCAAAAGTATTGGAGTTTCAGCTTCAGCATCAGTCCTTTCAATGAATATCCAGGATTGACTTCCTTTAGGATGGACTGGTTTGATCTCCATGCAGTCCAAGGGACTCTCAAGAGTCTCCTCCAACACCATTTCCTATAGGAAATCCAACACCATTTCCTAAAGGAAATCATCTTGGAGGCATCATTGAAAGGACTGATGCTGAAGCTGTAACACCAATACTTTGGCCACCTGATGCAAAGAACTGACTCATTGGAAAAGACCCTGGTGATGGGAAAGATTGCAGGCAGGAGGTGAAGGGAACTACAGAGGATGAGTTGGTTGGATGGTATCACCGACTCGATGGACATGAGTTTGAGCAAGCTCCAGGAGATGGTGAAGGACAGGGAAACCTGACCTGTTGAAGTCCTTGGGGTTGCAAAGAGTCGACATGACTGAGTGACCAAACAACAAATATTATAAGCATTCAAATATTATATCCATTTTAATATTAATTTTGATATAAGAATAGTACAAGTAACATAAGGGATCTCTGCTTGACCATCTCCCAGCTTCAATAATTAACAATCTTCTGCCATTTTATTTCTGTTATTCCAGCAACTCCAACAGCTTTTCTTGGTATTTAAAGAAAATCCCATTTATGGGTACCAAGTGCCATTAACAACTTCCTTTTTAAGAACATAATCACAGTGATTTTACGCTCAACAAAAATAGCAATAATTCTTTAATATTATTTAATGCTCAGTCTATGTGTCAGTTAAGTTCAGTCGCTCAGTCATGTCCAACTCTTTACAACCCCATGAACCACAGCATGCCAGGCCTCCCTGTCCATCGCCAACTCCCAGAGTTTACCCAAACTCATGTCCATTGAGTAGATGATGCCACCAAACCATCTTATCCTCTGTCATCCCCTTCTCCTCCTGTCCTCAATCTTTCCCAGCATTAGAGTCTTTTCAAATGAGTCAGCTCTTTGCATCAGGGGGCCAAAGTATTGGAGTTTCAGCTTCAATATCAGTCCTTCCAATGAACACCTAGGACTGATCTCCTTTAGGATGACTGGTTGGATCTCCTTGCAGTCCAAGGGACTCTCAACAGTCTTCTCCAACACCACAGTTCAAAAGCATCAATTCTTTGGTGCTCAGCTTTCTTTATAGTCCAACTGTCACATCTATACATGACCAATGGAAAAACCATAGCTTTGACTAGACGGACCTTTGTCCGCAAAGTAATGTCTCTGCTTTTTAATATGTTATCTAGGTTGGTCACAACTTTTCTTCCAAGGAATAAGCATCTTTTAATTTCATGGCTGCAGTCACCATCTGCAGTGTTTTTGGAGCCCAAAAAATAAAGTCAGCCACTGCTTCCACTGTTTTTCCATCTATTTGCCATGAAGTGATGGGACCAGATACCATGATCTTCGTTTTCTGAATGTTGAATTTTAAGCCAACTTTTTCACTCTCCTCTTTCACACTCATCAAGAGGCTCTTTAGTTCTTCTTCACTTTCTGCCATAAGGGTGGTGTCATCTGCATATCTGAGATTATCGATATTTCTCCCGGCAATCTTGATTCCAGCTTGTGTTTCTTCCAGTCCAGCATTTCTCATGATGTACTCTGAAAGTGAAAGTGAAAGTGAAGTCGCTCAGTCGTGTCCGACTCTTTGCGACCCCATGGACTGTACCAGGCTCCTCCGTCCATGGGATTCTCCAGGCAAGAGTACTGGAGTGGGTTGCCATTTCCTTCTCCAGGGGATCTTCCCAATCCAGGGATCGAACCTGGGTCTCCCGCATTCCAGGCAGACGCTTTAACCTCTGAGCCACCTCTGCATATAAGTTAAATAAGCAGGGTGACAATATATAGCCTTGATGTACTCCTTTTCCTATTTGGAACCAGTCTGTGGTTCCATGTCTAGTTCTAACTGTTGCTTCCTGACCTGCACACAGGTTTCTCGGGAAGCAGGTCAGGTGGTCTGGTATTCCCATCTCTTTCAGAATTTTCCACACTTTATTGTGATCCACACAGTCAAAGGCTTTGGCATAGTCAGTAAAGCAGAGATAGATGTTTTTCTGGAACTCTTTTGCTTTTTTGATGATCCAGCAGATATTAGCAATTTGATCTCTGGTTCCTCTGCCTTTTCTAAAACCAGCTTGAACATCTGTAAATTCACGGTTCACGTATTGCTGAAGCCTGGCTTGGGCAATTTTGAGCATTACTTTACCAGCGTGTGAGATGAGTACAATCGGGCAGTAGTTTGAGCATTCTTTGGCATTGCCTTTCTTTGGGATTGGAATGAAAACTGATCTTTTCTAGTCCTGTGGCCTCTGCTGAGTTTTCCAAATTTGCTGGCATATTGAGTGCAGCACTTTCACAGCATGATCTTTTAGAATTTTAAATAGCTCAACTGGAATTCCATCACCTTAACTAGCTTTGTTTGTAGCGATGATTCTTAAGGCCCATTTGACTTCACATTCCAGGATGTCTGGCTCTAGGTGAGTGATCACACCATCATGATTATCTGGGTGGTAAAGATCTTTTTTGTACAGTTCTTCTGTGTATTCTTGCCACCTCCTCTTAATGTCTTCTGCTTCTGTTAGGTCCATACCATTTCTGTCCTTTATCGAGCCCATCTTTACATGAAATGTTCCCTTGGTATCTCTAATTTTCTTGAAGAGATCTCTAGTCTTTCCCATTCTATTGTTTTCCTCTATTTGTTTGCCTTGATAGCTGTGGAAGGCTTTCTTTTCTATTCTTTGGAACTCTGCATTCAAATGGATATATCTTTTCCTTTTGGCTTCTCTTCTTTTCACAGCTATTTGTAAGGCCTCCTCAGACAGCCATTTTGTTTTTTTGCATTTGTTTTTCTTGGGGATGGTCTTGATCCCTGTCTCCTGTACAATGTCACAAACCTCCGTCCAGAGTTCATCAGACACTCTATCAGATCTAGTCCCTTTAATCTGTTTATCACTTCCACTGTATAATTATGAGGGATTTGATTTAGGTCATACCTGAATGGTCTAGTGGTTTTCTCTACTTTCTTCAATTTAAGTCTGAATTTGGCAATAAGGAGCTCATGATCTGAGCCACAGTCAGCTGGAGCCACAGTCAGCTCCCAGTCTTGTTTTTGCTGACTGTGTAGAGCTTCTCCATCTTTGGCTGCAAAGCATAGAATCAATCTGATTTTGCTGTTGGCCATCTGGTGATGTCCATGTGTAGAGTCTTCTTTTGTGGTGTTGGAAGAGGGTATTTGCTATGACCAGTGTGTTCTCTTGGCAAAACTCTATTAGCCTTTGCCTTGCTTCATTCTGTACTCCAAGGCCAAATTTGCCTGTCACTCCAGGTGCTGACTTCATACTTTTGCATTCTGTTCCCTATTATGAAAAGGACATCTTTTTTGGATGTTAGTTCTAAAAGGTCTTGTAGGTCTTCATAGAACCGTTCAACTTCAGCTTCTTCAGCGTTACTGGTCAGGGCATAGTCTATGCTCAGTTTTCCTCTATTGTTCAAAAATGTGTTTTTAGGGTTGATTTATTTACACCAAATCTAAACAAGCAATGTGTTGCATTTGGCTGATATAACTTTAAGAATCTTATCCATGCTATTTTCCCTTTCTTTATTTTACATTGCATATGCCATTCATTTGTTAAACAAGCAAAGCAACCAACCATGGGGCTATTGGTCATCTTTTGCATTCTATCATGTGTCATGTAAGATTCCATCTGATTGTGTGCTTATGGTGCCATCTAATATGTTCCCAAATGTCTTCTATTTCCTTTAACCTTGTAATTGGACCTAGTGACTTAATAGATGCACATGCAACATTTAGGTCAGAGCATCTTACAGGTTGCACTCTACACTTACTACTGCATTGTATCATTAGGGACAGAATGCCTGACTGTCCCCTTCCTAAGGTTATCCATACTCAACAGCTGGTTCCAGGTTTCAGCCTGGTCCATCCTTTATAAAATTTCCCATCAACTTTTCAATTAATGGTTTTAAGGATTCTGGATAATCACTGCCTCAATCCATTATTTCCTTAGCTGTTCCAAATGATGATTATCTCATTTTATTTATTATTTATTTTGTATTTTGTTGGCTGGAATTTTTCTAAAAGGATTTTTTCCCTCATCAGCTATTCAGTCATCCTGAAATAATAGTGAGCACAGGAAGGATGAGATAAATGCTTAATTTTTTTATTTTCCAAAATGAGTTGGTGTTCTAGCCACTACCACTGACCAATGTGTTGTTTTGCTCATATCACTAAAAACTCATTGAATTTTAAAATATTTGAAGTATTCCAGTCATTTTCAGTCAATATCTTTATAATGCTCAAATTGTCCCAACTTGAGGCAGTGGGAATTCCTTTGCATTGAGTTCTGTATTCTTTAAAAAAAAAAAAAAAAAAAAAGATTTGTTTTGGAGAAGGAAATGGCAACCCACTCCAGTATTCTTGCCTGTGAAATCCCAAGGACAGAGAAACCTGGCAGACTACAGTCCATGAAGTTGCAAAGAGTCATACATGACTTAGGGATTGAACAATAAATTTACTTATTTGGCTGCACTGGGTCTTAGTAGCAGCAAGCAGGGTCTTTATCTCGGGCAGTATGGGCTCTAGAGCACACGGGCTCAGTAGCTGTGGTGTGCGGACTTAATTGTCCTGCAGCATGAGGGATCTCGGTTCTCAGATCAGGGATCAGACCTGCGTCCCCTCAGTTGGAAGGGGGATTCTTAACTATTGGACCACTAGGAAAGTCTAAGTCCTATTTTCTTTTGACAAAATCCTGTAGTCTTCAGTAGCTTCCTTGTCTTCTGTCACATGTGCCAGAATAGAGAATCCATTTCTGTCCCAGCCTTGAAATAAAGCATTTCCCTAAGGAGCTCTGATTCCTTTGAGTGGAAAAGAGTATAGTGGAAGCATAATCTAGGTGCAAGGGGGAGTCATTGCTCCTGAACTGGCACTCTTTCCAAGACTTTAACATGTACAAAACACAGAAATGTCTATTTTCATTAAAAAATGATTTCATAGGAGTATTTCACAACCAAAATCAGAAATCACAAGGTTTGTTTTTTAATTTTTATTTGATATTTATACCTCTTTTCACCTATGCTAACAATATTTATTTTAGTTGCTTATTCTTTTTATCATGAAAGTTTCAAGAAAGATACGAGTGTTATTACTAATAAGACTCTTGAATGCAAATCTTTTTGCTCTTGCATATACCCTACCTAGAACAGTCAGAAACTGTTTTAAAGTGATTTGAATATTCTTTATCTGTATAATAATGTCACCAACTTGACATGAAATTGTTTGTTTCTGTTTTTTTATTTTTTATAGAAATTGCTTTTTTGTTTAATTTTATAAAATACATTCAAAGTCAAGTTTATGACATTACATCATATCACTATAATAAGACTGCTCATTAAGCCCACTCATTTTCTTCTTCCTATGTCAGTAAACATTTTAATTTATTTTTGATCTGTTATTCAATTGCTTCTCTTTGATATCTTAAAAATATTAATATATACATTATTTATACCCCCTTTTCTAATACAAAAGGAAGCATACCATTCACAATCTTCTATACCTAGCTTTCTTAACATAAATATCCTGGAGAATGATTCTAGCAGTATACAGAGATCTTTCTCTTTCCTTTTAATATTTATTTACAAAGGACTCTATTGTATGAAAGTACCAGAGTTTATTCAAACTGTATACTGTTGATGAACATTTGGATTTCTTCTAAGCCTTTTTTTTCTCTTAAAAGCTATCATGTAATAAAGGCCTTGTCCATACTTCATTTTATATTTTTTCCAGTGTACCAGTGTATGGGAACATCTGTCTTCCTACTGCCATCAGTAGTGTGTTTTATCAAATATTTTACATTCTGATCAATCTGATAGATGAGAAATGGTATATCTAAGTATTGTAAATTTTTATTTCTTCTACTATGAGTGTGACTGAGTGTCATTCTTATGTTTAAAGGTCAGATGTGTTTCTTTTATCAGTGAAAGTTCTGTTCATATTCTTCACTCATATTCAACCAAATGGTTGGTCTTCTTTTCCTCAAAACTTAAGTGATCTGAATATGTTAGGGACATTAAATCTTTGATATAAATTACAAATACAATATGTCTGTGATATAAATTACAAATACAATTTTTATAATTTGTCTTCTTACATTGCCTGTGGTATTTTTAGACAAAAGTTTTTTAATGCAGTCAAATTTACCATTAATTTTTACTGTTTTGTTTTCAAATCATAGTAAAAAAATTTTAAGGGATTTATTTAAGTTTTATCCAAAGATATGTATGATTTCATTTTTTGCATTTAGATTACTAAGAAATTTACCCTTATGTATGGTATGAGGAAAGTATTCAATTTTATCTTTTAGATTTGGCTAACCAATCATCTACCAAAAAATTCTTCTTTCTCCCATTTATTTGAAATGTCACTTTTATCGTGTAGTCTCATATATTATGTACTGCTGCTGCTGCTGCTGCTGCTAAGTCACTTCAGTCGTGTCCGACTCTGTGCGACCCCATAGACAGCAGCCCACCAGGCTCCCCCATCCCTGGGATTCTCCAGGCAAGAACACTGGAGTGGGTATATTATATACTATAATACGTAAATATTCATGTGTAATCACGTATGTTTCTAAGTTTCTTATCCTAGTGTATTGATATATCTGAGTGGTTTGAATTTGATTTCTCTCTTCCTCAACTTCCCTTCCTGTTACAGAGACTAATGATTCACAATTTTTTACAGCAGAAAGTATGAAAAAGAAAAAGCCATCACTACTCACATGCTTTATCAATACACATCTCACCGTTGAAAGCAATGGTGATTTTTCAGCATGGAATGATTCTTATTCAAATCCTTAGATCTGTTGATAATTATTCTGTCCCTGAGATTTTCTCATATATAAATAATGGCCTAAGAAAGCAAATTATTAAGATTCAATTAAAATTACTCTAATGCAGCTCTTTCAGAAGTGAAAGATCTTGTTAATTGTCCACTTATTTTTATTGAGTCAGGTTTTCTATTAGGAAAAGGTGAGTTCAAAAGTAATATCACTAAAGTTATTTTTAAAAATTTGTTTGCTCACTTGAAATAGTCCAATAGCTCTAACTAGTTTTTCTGAAAACGTCACTTCAACTTGCCTCAAAAACCCTTATACTCTATCTAGAGAAGAAAAGGTTCGCTAAATATCAGTACATCAAGGCAAAACACTCATATTATTTCATGTTTTCCCACTGAAAGATTTTTTAGTTCTAAGAATTTGAAATTAACATATTTTTGGAGTTGCCATGTAATACAATTCGTGTTTTCAGTAACTTAATTTTCAAAGAAGTGGAGAAGCAGAGTGGAAAGTCTAGATTTAGTGTATATAAAATTAATTATAGGGTAATCATTAAAACAGTATCATTAGAGTGCCCATAGCTAGGTTTTTTTCAATAGAAAAAACTCACAAAAATGGACAAGAGGTTCCTGAATGGTCGGTCATTTATAGAGGATTTTTTTCAGCAATTTTCAAATTTGTTTTTATATTAACTATCTTATAAGCCAGGCAAATTACACACACCAAAAAAAAAAAAAGAGAGAGAGAGAGAGATCTTGACAATCATGCATGTAACTGATAGACAAGAGGGAATATTTTCAGGCAGCAGTCATAATTTTTCCTTGACTGCTAACATCTGCTTGCTAAACCTTGCACACATCCCCAGGGCACTGGGATTCGTAAACATTACTTGATGATGACACACTGAATATTACGAAAATGTGTCTTTCAATCCACACCCAAAACCCTCCAAAGAACATTTCATATTTTCAGACTGTGGTCAGCAGGTTTTACGGGGGACTATTTGTAGTTTCTTAACTAAAAGTTAAATAGATCCTTTATTAAAAATGAATTCCTGGATTATCCTTGCAGGAAACAAGATGGTTATAAGCCACAAAGTCAGTTTTGAAGTAAAATGCTATAGAAATTGAGGTTGTTTCTTACACCTTCTGATAGGAAATGCTGCAAATTATAAGAACAGACTATTTACTGAAATGAGCATAAAAATAGCCAAACAGGTATTTCTTTGCTTTTATAGACTTCAAGACTTCAAACCACTTTTAGAAGTCAAAAATAAGCTGTAACATTTCTGTCAAATCTTAATATTCAAGTAATGCTCACAGCAAAACAGAATATAGAATTTGATAATGAAAGAAATACAGTATTTCTAAGGAAGTGAAGTTTAAATGCAGAATGAACATCTGAAATAAAGTTATTATTTTGATAGATTCAGTACTTTTCTGTTGACTGAAATCAATAGGACTGCCATGATTAGCAGACATTTGGTACTGTCCAAAACATTCATAAGACATTTGGTCCATGCCAAAATGTCCTTGAAATTTGGTTCTTTCCAAAACTTCCATGAGCATATTTGGTCTATGCCAAATTATTTTGGACAGGATCAAATACCAAGTACTTTTTGACATAAACCAAGGGTTTTATGGACATTTTGAACAGGACCAAATTGTCCTGAAAATACCAAGGACCCTTTGGCATAAACCAAGTGTCTTATGGACCAAATGTTTTGTGAGCACTTTATTCAAGACCAAATATCAGAAACCTTTTGGTGAGGACCAAATGTTTTATGGGTATTTTGGATAGGACTAAATGGTTCTGCAAATATTAAGGACCTTTCAGCGTAAGCCAAATGTCTTATGGACCAAATGTCTGATGGATCTTTTGTACAGGACCAAATGTCCTGCAAGGGATATTTGCCATATGTCGAGGATATATGATAGGAAAAGAAATCCCACTTGACTCTAGAAGAGCCTTTCTGTATTATAAAATACTTTAAAAGCCATAGTGCTTACAAAGCCATAGCGATTCTCAAGAATCCATATGTACCTAAGGAAAATCCTAAATGAAAAATTGTGGGTGGACATATTCCCAAATCAAGCAGCAAGAGAAACAGTGAAGTAACATTGTATGAAAAGGAAGAACTAGTGAAGAAAGAAAAGAGAAGAAAGAAGAAAAAAGGAAGTATTATACCTTTATCTCTTTGTTGTTCGATTCTTGCATCTTTGTATATGGTCACTATCAAAGAGAGATACAATGAAAACTTCAGAAAAAGTATCCAACACTTGGATATAAAGCATAGGAAGAAAACTATCAAAGGCTGATAACTTTTAAATAGTTATTGACACATTTAAATTGAAATGTTAATGGAGTTCCCTAGTCCTCATGTATTTTCTGGTCAATAGTTTCCTTCTTTTCTTGAATTAAACTCATTAAATGATATAAACAAGTTAAAGGATATTAACTAAGTCATATTAACTTAAATCATCATACATTTTTCTTTAAAAAATTGTTTTTGTTTTCACCCAAATAAAATAAGCTCATTGAAACAAAAAACACAGTTATTTCAAGAAAAAGCTTTTTCAGTTACAGATTCTTCAAAAAATAATAATAATAATTACAGAGGTCCTTGCTGAAGTATGAAAATTCCTCATTAAAATAAAGGCAAAGCCATTACTTTGTTCACTACTGTATCACTAATATCTAGAATATTTCTCAAAGTGAAAGTGAAAGTGAAGTCATTCAGTCTTGTCCAACTCTTTGCGACCCCATGGACTGTAGCCTACCAGGCTCCTCCGTCCATGGGATTTTTCCAGGCAAGAATACTGGAGTGGGTTGCCATTTCCTTTTCCAGGAATATTTCTCAGCAAATATAAAATCTTTATGGTAGTCCTCCCTTGCACAGAAGTAATAAAGAGCATACGTTTGCTCCCCTAAATGTGGTTTAATTAGTGTTTATAATTAGGGGGAAAAAGCAGTGTTTATTGGCTGGAAGAAATTGGAATGAGGTTTAAGGAATTCAGGAAGTGGTATTGGTTAAGTACTACTCTGGAGCTTAATTAAACTACTGAATATACTTTGGCAAATAGTGTGTAAGATGGTGAGGCTGGGTCCTCTCTTACTGCTGTTTGACTGTAGATCAGAGTCAGCTTTCAGGGCATGCAACCCACACATTTGCACAGGGCACCATGATGAGAAGGATTCCATGCTTGGTTTAATTCTCTACTGTTACCTTTTTGAAATGTCTATCGTATGAACAAGGGGACATACAATTTTGTACTATACTGGCTTCTGAAATTATGCAGCCAGTCCTGCTGCAGAGTTTCTATAACGGCTGAGTCAATAAGAGAAGGATGCTCTATGGATGACCAATAGTCTAGCACATAGAAGACAGATTGCTGCTGCTGCTAAGTCGCTTCAGTCGTGTCTGACTCTGTGAGACCCCAGAGACGGCAGCTCACCAGGCTCCCCCTGGGATTCTCCAGGCAAGAACAGTGGAGTGGGTTGCCATTTCTTTCTCCAATGCATGAAATTAAAAAGATAAAACTCAACATTCAGAAAATGAAGATCATGGCATCTGGTCCCATCAGTTCATGGGAAATAGATGGGGAAACAGTGGAAACAGTGTCAGACTTTATTTTTCTGGGCTCCAAAAACACTGCAGATGGTGACTCCAGCCATGAAATTAAAAGACACTTACTCCTTGGAAGGAAAGTTATGACAAACCTAGACCACAAATTAAAAAGCAGAGACATTACTTTGCCAACAAAGGTCCGTCTAGTCAAGGCTATGGTTTTTCCAGTAGTCATGTATGGATGTGAGAGTTGGACTGTGAAGAAGGCTGAGCACCAAAGAATTGATGCTTTTGAACTGTGGTGTTGGAAAAGACTGTTGAGAGTCCCTTGGACTGCAAGGAGATCCAACCAGTCCATCCTAAAGGAGATCAGTCCTAGGTGTTCATTGGAGGGACTGATGTTGAAGCTGAAACTCCAATGCTTTGGCCCCCTGATGCGAAGAGCTGACTCATTGGAAAAGCCCCTGATTCTGGGAAAGATTGAGGGCAAGAGGAGAAGGGGATGACAGAGGATGAGATGGTTGGATGGCATCACTGACTCAATGGACATGGGTTTGGGTAGACTCTGGGAGTTGGTGATGGACAGGGAGACCTGGCGTGCTGTGGTTCATGGGGTCACAAAGAGTTGGACACGACTGAGCGACTGAACTGAACTCATACACTCCAAAAATTTTTAATAAGAGAGAGCTCCAAATAATATCAACCTGTCTTATTTTATAGGTTTCAATTGTCCCTAAAAAACTTCTATGTAAGGACTTGAGCTATCACTGTGCATTTATCATCTTTGACTTTTTAGTTGAGAAAATCATAATTGAATTCCTTCCTGGGTGGTGCAAGAGATAAAGAATCTGCTTGCGTTCGATCCTGGGTCAGGAAGATCCCCTGGAGGAGGAAATGGCAACCCACTTCAGTATTCTTGCCTGGAAAATTCCATGGAAAGAAGACCCTGGTGAGCTACTGTCCATAGGGTTGCAAAAGAGCTGGACTCAACTTAGCAACTAAATAACAACAATAAAAACAAAGTCCCAGTAACTCTCGTAAGCAGGATAAGTTTTACTTTTGCAGTTCTCAGGAACCATGCACCCACCCCACTAAACATTTTAAAAGATTCTACTTTTACTTGGGAGGTCACTCTTTGTAATTCAAAAATCACAGTACCCAAGAGAACTGTAAAGTCAACTTCTTTAAAAAAATGAAAGTCACATACTGGGGATTTACAGGTCTCAAAAGTCTGAAGGCTGAAGTGGGACTCTAAGGTGATGTCGACATTCCAGACACATTGCCAGTACTTGTATTATACTACCTGTATACTACTAGGTTCACAGAAAATGTCCTTCAGTCCATTAAGACATACCATTTGCCATGACTTGAGCTCTTTATACTAAGGATTTTATTGCTTAAGGAGTATTGCCACTTCTTACATTTAAATCTTAAAGACATTTACAATGCGGTAGTTGGGGATTAAATGTCCATCTTCACTCCTCTGTCAGAAGATTTAAGGTTGGACTAATAATCTGCTTTCGTTGGTAGTGAAAGGGCATATGACATAGTTAAGCGCATTCATTGGGTCATGAATCTATTTCAAGCAAATGACAAATGATGTTCAATATCATCATTTATATGGTATGCTTGCAAACCTAAAACTATCCCAGAAAGAAGAAAATTTGTAAGACAATCCCTAAAAGTGTTTTAGTTTAACTAAAACTAGAACCAGACATATTTGAAAAAATATATTTTCAGAAGCAATGTCAACAATCCATAAACATGCCTTGCCTTTGGGGCTGGGACAGACATTTCCCACCTGTTCCAGTTGGAAAACTCTGCTTTTATGGTTGCTCTGATCACAAACTTACCATAAATCTTTATTGCTCATAACAATTCCTGCAAATTGAGGCACTTTATGAACCTGAGATGTTTCTAGGGATTTTACGTTCACCATTTTACTTAATACTTATACTATTCTGTAGAACTTGAAGCATTTCGAGCCCTTCTCCCACACCTCTGCCTGGTTTCTCTAATTGGACTTCATCCATACACTTCCTGTTCTTACTGTCACATATCTCTATTTTTCATTCTTCGATTGCTCAGCAGATTTCAAGGAACAATGCCTTCAGGAACTATCCCGAATGTGCTCTGCCTTGTCACGCGTCACTCTGTCTCAGCCTTCCTTCCTTCCTTTTACCTATCCAATGTCTTCCCCTCCCAACATCTGATTTAAGACTTTCTTCTTCCACCTTCAGTAGAATAGAATGCTATTCTTCTCATTTTTTTGCTAAGAATTCCTTGTGCAGAACTTTCATAGGAGAGGAGGAAGGGGGGCATAGTATCCAGGATGCACAGCGTGAATCAAGGAAGAGAGGCAAGATAATGTGGCAGGTAAGGGGAAGGATAAATTGGGTGGTGTGGCTGGATCATAAGTGGAAGTTGAGACGTGAAGGAAGAGCCGGCAGTAAAAAGAATCAGGATCAGGTTGTTAAGGATGTGAGAGTCTAAGTCCTCTTACAGTCAGTGATAGACCTTGAAAGATTCTATAGCAGGGAAGGGGCCCGGTCAGAATCCAGCTTTTGACAGGTTAGTCTGGCGACAATAGGCAGAGGACAGATTGGACGGTGAAAGGGCAATAAAGAAAAAGGAAAAAAAATCACAAAAGGACCTCAGCTAATTCAAAAGTTTAGCTAGAAGACCACAGAGAGAGGCCATATGAGGTAGGGTATATGGAGAAAGAGCATTCCAGGCAGAAGAAAGAGCACGTACAAATTTTTCAGGGCTAGATCTATTGGAGGAGTGCCAAGAAGTTCAGTGTGACTGGACCTTGAGAATGAAAGGGAGAGCAGCAAGAGATGAGGTCAGGGAGACAAAACAGCCAAGGCCATAGAGGCCTCCGTAAGAATTTTGAATTGTATGCCTGTGTTTGAAGAAGCCATTGGAGAGTTTGGAGCAATGAATTGAAATCTTCCTATTAAGCTTTTGGAAGCATCACTGCTGCTACTACATAGAGAATTAGCTACAGCAAAGTGAGTAGAGAGACCAGGGAGGGCTGTTGTAGTATTCCAAATGGAAAATGATGGTTGGTGGTGTGGACCAAGGGGACATGATGGAGGTCGCAGGAAAACCTGATTGATAGGATTGGGTGTTGTCGATATAGAATGTAGGAGAAAACAGGAATTGAGGATGACCTCCAGAGTGAGCATTTATCATTGACAGTGAATAAAAACACAGAAAGCAGTGTGAAAGCAAGATGCAAGATGTTACATACACCAGAGGATGCTCAATAAATGCAGGATAAATGAGAGACTGAATAAGTGATTGAATAAGAGCTGTGCCTGGTTGTCAGATTTACTTAAATTGTAAAGACAGAATTAGTCACTCAGTCATGTCCAACTCTTTGCAACCCCATGGACAATAGCCCACCAGGCTCCCTCTGTTCATGGAATTCTTTAAGCAAGAATACTGGAATGAGTAGCCATTCCCTTCTCTAGGAGATCTTCCAAACCAGGGATTGAATTCGGGTCTCCCACATTACAGGCAGATTCTTTATTGTCTGTGTCACCAGGGAATCCCAATTGTAAGAATAGGTCTCATACTATTGAATGAATGAATCTTTCTTTAATAGGTGCCCATAATGCCTTCCGGAGAAGGCAATGACACCCCACTCCAGTACTCTTGTCTGGAAAATCCCATGGACGGAGGAGCCTGGTGGGCTGCAGTCCATGGGGTCGCTAAGAGTCGGACACAACTGAGTGACTTCACTTTCACTTTTCACTTTCATGCATTGGAGAAGGAAATGGCAACCCACTCCAGTGTTTTTGCCTGGAGAATCCCAGGGATGGGGGAGCCTGGTGGGCTGCCGTCTGTGGGGTCACACAGAGTCGGACATGACTGAAGCGACTTAGCAGCAGCAGGAGCATAATTCCTTCTTTTCCCTGCTTTAAGTTTACATAGCATCAAATAGCCTTGAAATAGTAGCCCCAAGCCCCCTCTCTTCAGTGTCTTGTGCAAGGTGATTTACTCCAAATCTGCCATGTCAACGGTTTGGCAATGAAATATGGTTTCCTTCTGGAGAACTTTATATTCTAATCAAAATGAGCTGCATTGTCAACCTGTTTTTGACTTTAATTTTCTTAAAATAAATGGGTACAAATGTATTAAAAGAAGAGTTGGACATGTTTTAGCTTTAGACTAAGTCACACCATGTATTTCAGTGGAAAATGGTTTCCTCAAAGTCATAGAAAGGGCTTTTTGTTTTAGCTTAAACTAGAATTTTTTTCACTAACAGATGACAGTTCTATGTTACAGCCAGTATCCAGCTGTGCAAGTTCTCAACAGCTGGAGTCATAATAAGCTTCATTCTATGAAAATGAGCTCATTACTATTTAGTTTGTGCTGATGCTCAATAAATCCATAAAGTGCTTCTCTAGATTTGAGAAGTTTTATGAACTTGTACAAAAAGTTTTAAACAAAGCTTTAGGTTTGGTAATGGTAAAATCAGAATATCTTTTTGCTTCCCCTTTATTGTGAAATCTGGTCTCAAATCTGAGCAAATTATACATGTTAAGTATATATATATGCCAAAAGACAGACTCATCTAAATTTTAATATTAAATATGCAACATTAAAATTAATGGTTAAACTAATATCATAACAAACTAGTATTATAAAAGAAATAGTGAAGCTCCCTGGTGGCTCAGATGGTAAAGAATCCACCTGAAATGCGGGAGATCTGGGTTTGATCCCTGGGTTGGGAAATCCCCTGGAGGACAACACGGCAAGCCACTCCAATATTCTTGCCTGGAAAATCCCATGGACAGAGGAGCCTGGCGGGCTACAGTCCACAGGGTCACAAAGAGTCAGAAAAGACTGAAGTGACTTATCACACAGTTACATTTTTATCACGGTAGTTTTAAGTTTGCCAAATCCTATGTTATATGTTACCTCATTCTGTAAAACATGTATCTTAAATCATATAGAAAAGTGAAAAAGTAATACAGTTTTAGCTTTTTTTTTTTTTTTGCTTTCACTACAATGTTAATATTCTATGATGAGATCAAATCTCATCCTTAAGGTCGATTTCACTATGTCTCTAGAGTAAATTTTCTTAGCACTAAAATTATAACAAAGTAACTTAAAAAATAAGCCCTGGTATTAAAATGTATCTGATGAAATGAAAATCTAAAAATAAATAAATAAAATGTATTTGAAGCAGGAACAAAGAGTAAAAAAATCAATTTTTGGTCTGAATTTAAGGATGTCTCAATACCTTTGGTTCAACATTTGAGTCATTTAGGAAATAACAGGGAATAAAAGAATAAACTTACTAGGTCTAACAAGTTAAAACTATCCACTTCTCAGTCAAAATATTTCCAAAGTGCCATTTTTACATCTCTTTGATGTGAATTCCAAAAAGACTTAATGGAGAGACAGTGGACAGCTGACCCATAATTAAAACAATAATGGCTATGAATTTCAACCTCTAAAGTAATTTTAGTGTGAACTTCTCTCTGTGAAAACCATCAAAAATCACAAATAATACAGTTTGATTTTGATCAGCTGGGAGTGTTCTAATCAGCTCAAATTCCATTACCTCTGAACAAAGTCCAAAGCTTCCATTCACTGTGAAATCACTGAAGGCCTCTTTAGCAGACCTGTTCACTTGAGGATGTAACCTTTAAATGAATGCCACTTTTGTAAATGCCACTTAAGAGGATCCTTCTAAAAGCCACAGTGAGATGCCACACTGGGCTTCTTGTTGGATTTTCCCAAGGCTGATTTCCTTAGAGGAAAGGAGAGAGTGCTGTCTGGCACCAAAACCAAAGAGATTCCTGGGGTTTTAACCCCAAACTCTATGTCTGACCGCATTCAACCTGTAAATTTCCTCTGTGCAAGATTTCACAACTCAGAATAATGTCTTTACTTATGTGTGCCTTGCAGAGTATAAAGTCCCTCTGTGACAGGATTACACCTTAGGATATGTGAAGGAAAGGGATTCTTAAACAACTTTGAGCATCATGATTGATTGGCCAGTCCCATCCCCAAGGAATGATATTAACAATATTATGTTTTAAATCCAATGTACATGTTATAGGCATAACTCCTATTCTGGATTATTCTGTTCTGATTTCAGTATCTGGATGTTATTTGATTCAAAGAAGGAGTCTTATTATCATCTTACTTTACTCTTGACTTATTAACACATCTGACCTGCTTTTTGTGAAGTGAAACAAAATTTAGGCTTCCTTAGAGAAAGCAAGACAGAAGAATGCTGAGATATAAAGGCAATAGTCACTGTTGTTATGCTGCTTGTGATGGAAATTCAGATGCTTTAGGGGAGGTGAGAAAAATTCTCAGATATTGAGAGCCTTTACAGCATCCCTGCACTAGTTAGATTATGAGAACGCAGCAGAAATTTCTTGCTAACCAACCCCTGCTGAGATGACTGGCTTGCTAACCAAACAGAATCAAGCAATGTCTTCCAATTGGCCTGTATGTAGCCATTCAAGAAAAAAAAACTTACAGAAGACTCCAATAATGTCTAACTTAAAGGAAATTTTTCTACTTAGAATGTGAAACATATTCATTTTTCAAAATACTGTACATTATTTGAACAATTTTCTCTGAAAATATGGAATCCAAACTCAGCTCAGAAAGATGCTTAAGACAGAATTCTCAGCTTGTGGTTTCAGGTTCCATCTTTATTCCCTGAACTTATTTTATAACCTGGTAGGAGACCACCTACTGTGTGAAATATACCAGATATGGGGAAGAGACCCACAAACCCTATTCCTAAAATGAAATCCAATTTTTTCATTAATAAGTAGTAATTAGTAATTAAATATATCTTTATTGGGAATTTACCATGCACTGTAGCTCTATTAGGCGTTCAAATACAGATTTGAATCAAACAAATGCAATCATGGCTGTCATGGAGCACAGGGTTTAATGGGAGATGGCATACAATGATGATTAACTCTTGATGCAGTATCTGTGATAATGGAAGGACCAGGAGACTTAAACCAGCAAAGGGTTGGAGAAAGTAGATATCCCCAAGAACTCCCCCAAGGAAAGAACTCTTAAATGAAGGCTGAAGTTTGAGTCAGTCAGAAAAAAGCGTTGAAAGAGAAAGAGATGGAGAGGGTGCAGGATGATTCTGGAAGAACAAGAGGGGCTGTGGGAAACTATGAAAGGAATTTAAAGGGGTGGTGGGTATGATGCAATTATAAATATATTTAAACAGCACAGTTGGGAAAAATACAAGAAGGAAATGAAGTTAATTAGATATGGAAAAATCTGTGAGAAGGCTTTTGCAGAAATCTCAACGAGGTATGGTCCTGGCTTAGACTAGATGCATAAAATTCCACCCCAAGACATTTTAGGAAGGCTTGATTTTTCTCTGAGATAAATTAGGGACCCTAGGGACCTTGAGCAGAGGTGAGATGATAGGGAAACCAAAATACCTAGCTGCAGGTAAAGTCATATAATATTTGGAAGTTGGAGTGTTAGGGAGAAAATCTTGCCTATTGTTCAACTTTGGCTGAAGTTGGTACTATAATTATCATCCTATGGGAAAAAAAGAGCAGTTTCCTATCTTGACAAAAATCGCAACCAACATTTTCGATTAAGGAAAGCTGCATTTATTTAGCTTGAACAACATTTCATTTTATTTCAGTCTTGTCTTTGATCTGACTCCTGTCAGAACCTTTCTTTCATGAGAGGCTTTGATTATTACAGGAGGCAACATCTGTAATTTAAAACAAAGTGGCCCAGTTCAGGCTAGTAATAATTTCAGAGTGGGATTCCAAAAGAGGGATATATCTATGGTAAGTGTTCTGTACCGTCCTGCCTTTCGCCCCTGTTCAGCTGGCATCCAGTTAGCATCTGTCCAATGTCTCCTCATGCCTTTCCTAATCTACATTTAAATTAAAGCTATAGATGATCAAAATTATTCATAGATATTAAATATATCTGGTAGAATACAATCTCAGTAAGGGATGTTTATCTGTTTTTATTTCACTGGGTGCTCCAGAACCTAGACACTCAACAAATAGTCATTGAAATAATGAGCAAACAAATGTTGACCAAAAAATGGTGACATAATTTAAAATATTTCATCTTTTATTCCCACTCCAGTGTTCTTGCCTGGAGAATCCCAGGGACGGCGGAGCCTGGTGGGCTGCCGTCTATGGGGTCACACAGAGTCGAACACGACTGAAGTGACTTAACAGCATTAAAATCCAGAGTATACTGAATTTAGAAAGCACATTCTCATTCCCCTAGTATTTAAACCCCCCTTGGTATAGTTCTATTACATATTTCTTTTATTCCAGCAAATTTACATTATTCCTGTCTCCCCACAAAATAATTCTGGTTTTCTGTTTGTATCCCTCTCCTTATTTTATTCTCTTGGCATGAAATTGTGCTTCTCCTCTCCCATTACTCACCCCCAAGTTCTACTGTCAGTTTTTTCTCCATCCTTTCAAAACTATTTCAAAGGCCAGCTCTTTCAGGAAGCTTTTCTAAGGAGCTTCTCACCATATGTAGATATACTCACTCCTTCTTTAAAAACTCAAGACAATTTGTCTTTCCTTGCATCTCATTTAGCATGCCTTTTATTAAAATTATTTATACACTTATTCTAAACTGTTGTATGTTAGTATTCATACATACCAAAAACCAAACCACTGTAGGTATTTCAAATATAGGGAATTTAATAGAGGGACTTTATTACATAGGTGATGAGAGAGTTAATAAAACAAATAGGTTTAATAAGGCAAACTAGAGACTAACAATAGCAGAAAGCCCTTCCTATACTTGGAACTTGTGAGACAATGAAAGAAGGTGATAAAGGCAGTATTGTTAGAATCTAGAATCCAGAATCTAGGACCAGAGCATGGTTGAAGTTATCCGACAGGATCTGGGGTCATGGGGAAAATAGCTCTCTCTCTGAAACTGTAGCAATAGAAGAGACTCAGCTGCAGCCAGAATTGCCATGTAGGTGAACAGCTGTTTTCCCACTCGAAGGTTTCCAATGCCTCCTTTAGCCAGATCTACCTGGAAATCAGTTGACGAGAGAGCCAAAGAAACGTAGCTTCCTACAATACAGAGAAGAACAGGAGAACAAACAGGCAAATAATCTGTTACTACAGTTTTAGGATTTAAAAAAAAAAAAGCTATGTGACAATCAGTTCGGTCACTCAGTCATGTCTGACTCTTTGCGACCCCATGAGTCACAGCACACCAGGCCTCCCTGTCCATCAACAACTCCCAGAGTGTACCCAAACTCATGTCCATTGAGTCGGTGATGCCATCCAACCATCTCATCCTCTGTCATTCCCTTCTCCTCCTGCCTTCAATCTTTCCCAGCATCAGGGTGTTTTCAAATGAGTCAGCTCCTCCCATCAGGGGGCCAAAGTACTGGAGTTTCAGCTTCAACATCAGTCCTTCCAATGAACACCTAGGACTGATCTCCTTTAGGATGGACTGATTGGATCTCCTTGCTATCCAAGGGACTTTCAAGAGTCTTCTGCAACGCCACAGTTCAAAAGCATCAATTCTTCGGTGCTCAGCTTTCTTCACAGTCCAACTCTCACATCCATACATGACCACAGGGAAAACCATAGCCTTGACTAGATGGACCTTCGTTGACAAAGTAATGTCTCTGCTTTTTAATATGCTATCTAGGTTTGTCATAACTTTCCTTCCAAGGAATAAGCGTCTTTTAATTTCATGGCTGCAGTCACCATCTGCAGTGATTTTGGAGCCCAGAAAAATTAAGTCAGCCACTGTTTCCACTGTTTCCCAATCTATTTGCCATGAAGTGATGGGGCCAGATATCATGATCTTTTTTTTCTGAAGGTTGAGCTTTAGGCCAACTTTTTCACTCTCCTTTTTCACTTTCTTCAAGAGGCTCTTCTTCACTTTCTGCCATAAGGGTGGTGTCATCTGCATATCTGAGGTTATTGATATTCCTCCCGGAAATCTTGATTTCAGCATTTGCTTCCTCTAGCCCAGCATTTCTCATGATGTACTCTGCATATAAGTTAAATAAGCAGGGTGACAATATACAGCCTTGCCGTACTCCTTTTCCTATTTGGAACCAGTCTGTTGTTCCATGTCCAGTTCTAACTGTTACTTCCTGACCTGCATACTAGCCAATCTGATCACATGGACCACAGCTTGTCTAACTCAATGAAACTAAGTCACGCCACGAGGGGCCACCCAAGATGGATGGGTCATGGTGGAGAGGTCTGACAGAATGTGGTCCACTGGAGAAGGGACTGGCAAATCATTAGTCTTGCCTTGAGAACCCCAAGAACAGTATGAAAAGACAAACAGATAAGGCACTGAAAGATGAATTCCCCAGGTCAGTAGGTGCCCAATTTGCTACTCGAGATGAGTGGAGAAATAACTTCAGGAAGAATGAAGGGACGGAGCCAAAGCAAAACAACACCCAGCTGTGGATATGACTGGTGATAGAAGCAAGATCTGATGCTGTAAAGAGCAGTATTGCATAGGAACCTGGAATGTTAGGTCCATGAATAAAGGCAAATTGGAAGTGGTCAAACTTCCAGGTGATGGCAAGAGTAAGTGTCGACATTCTAGGAATCAGTGAGCTAAGATGGACTGGAATGGGTGAATTTAACTCAGATGACCATTATATCTACTACTGTGGGTAGGAATCCCTTAGAAGAAATGGAGTAGCCATCATAGTCAACAAAAGAGTGCAAAATGCAGTACTTGGGTGCAATCTCAAAAACAACAGAATGATCTCTGTTCGTTTCCAAGGCAATCATTCAATATCATGGTAATCCAAGTCTATGCCCCAACCAGTAACGCTGAAGAAGTTGAATGGTTCTATGAAGACCTATAAGACCTTTTAGAACTAACACCCCCAAAAGATGTCCTTTTCTTTATAGGAGACCAGAATGTAAAAGTAGGAAGTCAAGAAATACCTGGAGTAACAGGTAAATTTGGCCTTGGAGTACAGAATGAAGCAGGGTAAAAGCTAATAGAGTTTTGCCAAGAGAATGCATTGGTCATAGCAGATACCCTCTTCCAACAACACAAGAGAAGACTCTACATATCGACATCACTGGATGGCCAACACAGAAATCAGATTGATTCTATTCTTTGCAGCCAAAGATGGAGAAGCTCTATATAGTCAACAAAAACAAGACTGGGAGCGGACTGTGGCTCAGATCATGAACTACATATTGCCAAATCCAGACTTAAATTGAAGAAAGTAGGGCAAACCACTAGACCATTCAGGTATGACCCAAATCAAATCCCTCATAATTATACAGTGGAAGTGAGAAATATATTTAAGGGATTAGATCTGATAGCCTGATGAACTATGGATGGAGGTTCGTGACACTGTACAGGAGACAGGGATCAAGACCATCACCAAGAAAAAGAAATGCAAAAAAGCAAATGGCTGTCTGAGAAGGCCTTACAAATAGCTGTGGAAAGAAGAGAAGTGAAAAGCAAAGAAGAAAAGGAAAGATATACCCATTAGAATGCAAAGTTAGAAAGAATAGCAAAGAGAGATAAGAAAGCCTTCCTCAGTACAAACAAATAGAGGAAAACAATAGAATAAGAAAGACTAGAGATCTCTTCAAGAAAATTAGAGATACCAAGGGAACATTTCACACAAAGATGGGCTCGATAAAGGACAGAAATGGTATGGACCTAACAGAAGCAGAAGATATTAAGAAGAAGTGGCAAGAATACACAGAAGAACTGTACAAAAAAGATCTTCATGACCCAGATAATCACGATGGTGTGATCACTCACCTAGAGTCAGACATCCCGGAATGTGAAGTCAAGTGGGCCTTAGGAAGCATCACTATGAACAAAGCTAGTGGAGGTGATGGAATCCAGTTGAGCTATTTCAAATCTTAAAAAATGATGCTGTGAAAGTGCTACACTCAATATGTCAACAAATTTGGAAAACTCAGCAGTGGCCACGGGACTGGAAAAGGTCAGTTTTCATTCCAATCCCAAAGAAAGGCAATGTCAATGAATGCTCAAACTATTGCACAATAGCACTCATCTCACACACTAGTAAAGTAATGCTCAAAATTCTCCAAGCCAGGCTTCAGCAATATGTGAATCGTGAACTTCCAGATGTTCAAGCTGGTTTTAGAAAAGGCAGAGGAACCAGATATCAAATTGCCAACATCCGCTGGATCATTGGAACAGCAAGAGAGTTCCAGAAAAACATCTATGTGACAATATAGATATCTTTATAATATCTTTCAACACCTAGCAGAATGTCTTACACAAAATATTGGCTATATTTTATCATATCCCACCTCTAAAATGGAGAGTGTTATTCTGTTCAAAGATGAAAATAAGAATTTATACATGGGGTATTATTTAACCAATGATTCTTTCTCCATTTACACTAATCACTGACATAATTTTTTAAACATGTGAATCTTATTTTTTATAAGCAAAATATTACCATGAATTTAGCACTCAATCTCTAATAAGTCCTACCTTTCTCATTCTTTTTTGAGACACTTTAGCTTATTTGTGTCACCACAGCACAAGTTCTAGACCTCATTTGGGTCTTGAAACTCTGTAAAAAGCTGATAAAGCTGTCAATTTTCTACTGAGGGTGGGGTGGAAGACAGTATTTGCAATTATACTCAATATTGTATACATTTTCTGAGTGTCTGCATAGCCCAAAGCCTACTCACTACTCTATATCACAGACTAGTGGAAGTTGCTAGTTGTTTAGTGGCTAAGTCTAAGCTAGTCGCAGATAAGTTTAGTGACTATGTGACTGTTGAAATCCTCATGGTCTATAGCCCTTCAGGCTCCTCTGTCCATGGGATTTCCCAGGCAAGAATACTGGAGTCAGTTGCCATTTCCTTCTTCAAGGGATCTTCCCAGACCAGGGGCTGAACCGTGTCTCCTTTACTGGCAGGCAGATTCTTTACCACTGAGCCACCTGGAAAGCCCAGAAGTCGTAATAGTCACCTATTAATCAAATGAAATTTGGAAATAGACCACAACATACACCTGATGAATTACCTTGGTTTCCTCAGTGTGACCACCTGTAAGTAACCCAAACAGATACCTGGAGTCTGAAAAGGCAGTCTGGAGCTCAACAGTTTCTCAAATGGGGGTGAATTTGCCCCACAAAAAGACATTAGACAATGTCTGGAAGCATCTTCTTGTTTTCATGACTCAGGCATGAGTAGAGTTCTGCTGGCATCTAATGGGTAAAGACCATGAATTGCTAAATAACCTACAACACACAAGAAAGCCCCCACTACAGAGAGTTATCCAGTTCAAAAGATCAATAGTTCTGAGACTGAGAAACACTATTGAGCAAGAGCAATTACATGCTTCTACTGGGCTCAAAAAGACCACACTAATTTACAATTCAAGATACATTTTGCATTCATCTATGTCCCCCCCCCCAAACAAAAGACACTTATAAGTTGCTGACATATTTACTTAATCAAAGTTTACCTATGTCTCTGAGTTCTAAGGTTCTTAATCCTTTATGTCAACTCTGTCACTGTATCTTTGAATCTAGTCTGTAGCCTGTAAAATGATAAACAATGAATTTCTATTATGCTTACAGAAAAATCACTTTGTAGCTTAAAAAACCTGGTTTCTGGCAAGGGGTGGGGAATATACCAAATAATATAAAAAGATATGCCTAAACTCTTAACTATACCAAAATTGAGAATATGAACTCAAGTACACCCAGGTTGTTCAAGCACAAATCTACTTTGTCCTTTTCCCCAGACAGGTATGTGTCCAAAGTCCCAGACTAAATACTCCCAGACCTCAGGCCACACTCCTGAAATTCCATGTTGATTTGAGTTTCCAGAGCTGTTTCAAGGTAGGGTCCTCTAGTTGGCTGACTTAAGAAGTCTATTCTGGCCTTCTATTTTGGAATAGGCTTCTACTTCAGGACTAGGCTGATGCTAGGGGAGTAGTTTTCCTGCTTGTGGTGCATCTGACCCCACCACACCCACCAATTTAGAATCTCCAAGAGCAGAGCCTGTACATCAGGTGGAAAAAGCACAGTTCTAGACAGTCCCCCTCCCAAGGGGGAGTCTTGTCCTGAGAAGACCCTGGACTGCAATACAGCTTTTCTTCTGGCAAAGGCCAAGAGACAAGAGTCCATCAATATCCTATAGAACTCTTGCACTTGGTTATGCTTTGGAGACCTCAGGAATTCTAGAGCTGCCAGGATGGCTCCCACAGCCCCAGGCACTGGGCCCATCCCAGCATCCGACCAGTCATGGACCTAGACTCCAGACTGGCTCTGTGGACTGAGGTTACAGACTGATTCTTGAAGCCCCAGGATCCAGGCTCGGCACCCTAGGACCGGGCTAGCGTCCAGGCTGGTTTCCACAAAACCAAGCTCCCAGCCAGTTCCAGTACCAGACTGAACCCTGAGGACCCAGACACTGGGCCCACCCCCATGGTCCCCAGCACTTTGTAGCCCTGTGAACGTAGTCTCCAGTCCTCCCTCAATGCCCGCAGCCCCTTTCCCCAATGGACTGTGAAATGAAGCCCCTCCTTTAGCTTAGCACTATCTAAAACTCTAACATCTGGTCCTGACATCTTTTCTATTTCTTCCTCACTATTTGTCTTCCAATACCATGTGCTTCTGTTTTTCACAAGTTTCTAGCTCTGTGTTTTTTTTACTAATATTTCCTCCATCTGAAATGCCCAATTCCAGATATCTCTGCTGCTGCTGCTAAGTTGCTTCAGTCGTGTCCGACTCTGTGCGACCCCATAGATGGCAGCCCACCAGGCTCCCCCGTCCCTGGGATTCTCCAGGCAAGAACACGGGAGTGGGTTGCCATTTCCTTCTCTGATGCATGAAAGTGAAAAGTGAAAGTGAAGTCACTCAGCAGTGTCCGACTCTTTGTGACCCCATGGACTGCAGCCTACCAGGCTCCTCTGTCCATGGGATTTTCCAGGCAAGAGTACTGGAGTGGGGTACCATTGCCTTCTCGGCCAAATATCTCTAATATACTTATTTTTGAAATGTCTCCTCTTTCATGAAGCCTGACCTCACTGCCACAGTCAAATATACCCACTGCCCTTTTGGAACACCCACTACATTTACTGTGTCTCAATAGAATACTTTTCACATTTTCCCCCTCTTTGACAACAAACCATACATCTCCTTTGTGGCTTTCTCATTCTGGTATCCCACACAAAGCCTACTAGTATGGTGCTTTTGGCAAAGCACATGTTCCTCATATTTTGATGAAATGAAGGCTTCAAGTAAAATATTACCACAAGGTGCAGGTGCTCTACATCTACAATATTTTTACATTTACCTACTGAGATCTTCTCTTTCTGGTAGCTGAGATTTGGAAGAGTAGTGTTATAACTAGAAATCAAACTGAAAATTACAATGAAGAATGTAGTTTGTTTTGGGGGAGATGAAGTTATTTTACCCAATCCAATGTTAGTTTCCTGCATCAATTGGCTAGGATATTATCTAATCCAGGTATTCAAACACTAATCTAGGTGTGACTATACCTAATATTAATAGATGTGACTAATATCTATAACCAATTGCTTGTAAGTAAAGGAGATTACTTACCTTCAATAATATAGTTGGGCCTGAGTCAATCAGTTGAAAGATTTTAAGAGCAGAACTGAGGTTCCCCCAAAGAAGAAATTTCATCTGTGGAGAGAGCAACTTCAACTCCTGCTCTGTGTTCCTGCCTGCCCTTCCTGAGAGCTGGTCTATGAAACTGGGATTTTGCCTGGTCAGCTCCCACAGCTGTATAATCCAGTTCTGTGCAATAAGTAAATAAGAAAACACCAGTTGTCCCTTAATATTCATGGGGTGTTTGTTCTGGGAGTCCCCACAGATATCAAAATCTACAAATGCTCAAGTTCTTTAAAAAACATAGTGTATAAAATGTATTAAAAAGCAGAGATCACTTTGCCAACAAAGGTCTGTATAGTCAAGACTATGGTTTTTCCAGTAATCATGTATGGATGTGAGAGTGGACCATGAAGAAAGCTGAGCACTGAAGAATTAATGCTTTCAAACTGTGGTGTTGGAGAAGACGCTTGAGAGTACTTTGGACAGAAAGGCAATCAAACCAGTCAATCCTCAAGGAGATCAATCGTGAATATTCATTGGAAGGACTGATGCTGAAGCTGAAGCTCCAGTATTTTGGCCATCTATTGTGAGGAGCTGACTCATTGGAAGAAGATCCTGATGCTGGGAAAGATTGAAGGCAGGAGGAGAAGGGGACAACAGGAGATAAGATGGTTGGATGGCATCACCAACTGGATAGCCATGAGCTTGAGCCAGCTCCAGGAGACAGTGAAGGACAGGGAAGCCTGACATGCTGTAGCCCATGGGGTCACAAAGAGTTGGACACAACTTTGATTGAAGGCAGGAGGAGAAGGGGACAACAGGAGATAAGATGGTTGGATGGCATCACCAACTGGATAGCCATGAGCTTGAGCCAGCTCCAGGAGACAGTGAAGGACAGGGAAGCCTGACATGCTGTAGCCCATGGGGTCACAAAGAGTTGGACACAACTTAGCAACTGAACAACAATGATTATATGTTGAATTCATAATTGTGAAAACCATGGATATGAAGGGCCAGCTGTAAATAAATAAATTCTTCCTACTGGTTCTGTTTCTGTGATGGAACCCAGACTGACATGCCTACTATGAAAATTTTCACCTGAAATTTTAAAAAGGATAGTTAGTGATTTTATACATATATATATATGTGCTATATATATTTTATAGATATGTGTGCATATATACATACTTACATAAATACACCTACATAGTACAGATTTAAATAATACAAGATACCCTTTTTTGTGCCTAACTAAATGAGCAAGTTTAAAAATTATGATAGAGAATTCTACGGTGGCCCAGCGGCTAAGACTCCATGTTCCCAATACAGGGGTCCCAGATTTGATCCTTAGTCAGGAAACTAGATCCTACATGCCACAACTAAGAGTTCACATGCTACAACCAAAGATCCCAAATGCTGCAATGAAGATCAAAGATCTCATCTGCCACTATTAAGACCCGGTGCAGCCAAATAAAAAATTGCTTGAAAATTATGATAGTGTCAGTGTTATTGAAAGTTCTATGAGGCAGACCATATACAACTATGAACAAGAATGCCTTTCTCAGAAATTTTTAAAAACACTCAATATTGCTATTTTAGTCAGAAAAATATAGGATTTTTAAAAGTCAAGAAATTAAATAATACACAAGAACACAAGATTAATAAAGAATAAGTTGCTGCATATTTAGTTAATTGATTGCTGTTGTTCAACTGCTAAGTCCAGACTAACTCTTTGTGACCCCACGGAATGCAGCATGCCAGGCTTCCATGTTCTTCACTATCTCCTGCGGTTTGCTCAAATTCATGTCCAGTGAGTCAGTGATGCCATCCAGTCATCTTATCCTCTGTCACCCCTTCTCCTCTTGCCTTCAATCTTTCCCAGCATCAGGGTCTTTTCCAATGAGTCA
>SJYT01081087.1:58226-70071 GCA_006410635.1 Cephalophus harveyi
AAGTAATTCCAAAGAAAATTGAAGTGTACTGTAAGTAAAAATTATATACTGTAAGTAAAAATTATTTCAAATGCTTAGCACACGAAAAAGAACATAAAATACCTCATAAATAGCTTTTATATTGAGTATACATTGAAAAGATAATATTATGGAAAAATTGAGTTGAATTAAATGTTATTGCAATTAATTTCACTTTCATTCTACTTTTTAAATGTAGCTATTAGAAAATTTCAAATTACATATACAACCCTCATTATATCTCTGTTGGATAGGACTGATAGAGACTCTCAAGTGTTTTTCAAATTTGTAAGAAAGTATATCTAAATAAATCTTGTATTTTTAATTACATGGGGAGCACATATGAACAAACTTCTACTCTTACTTACTTTGGATCCTTCTATGTTAGTTTCTGAAACATATCAATTAGAAATGAGCACCCGCAATTTGGGTTGTTGGCTTTGTGATTTTTTCCTGGTGAAATAGACACTGTAGAATATCTTAGGGATCTCAGAGTAAAAAAGTAGTTGAATGAAATCCTTAATATCCACAGGGCTCTATGTTGCTTACCTCTTAACACACCACATTGAAATCACTCTTATAATTTCTGAAAGTGTATTTTTAATAGTGTCTGAACCCCATGTGTTTCATTGATGAAGATTGTGGACATTTTGAGGCTCCAATAGGACCTTTCTCTCAAATAATATAATCCTTAACAATACCTCTCCCTTTCAGTCTGAGTAGTTGTAACAAACTTCAGACATCAAGCTGATAATTAGGTTTCTTAGCATAATTTCATCTGGGACTTGTAACTGAAACCATCGTGTTCATTGTCCATGACATCTTAGACACATGGCATGTCCTTCCCATTTGGCGGCCAAATTGTTGTCCTAGGCTTTGGTTTCCTTTTCTGGAAAAGAGCAGGCTCCTTTTAACATATGCCCTCCCGTGGGTATATTTTGAACCTTCTTTTCAGAGGCTCTGGATGAAGTCTTGACTGCTTCCTTTCTTGTCACTCAGATGTTCTTTGAACTTCTGTTATGGGCTGAATTGTGTTCCCCTAAAATTCATTTGTTGAAGTCTTAAGGCCTGGTACCTCAGACTGTGATTATATTTGAACATAGAGTTTTAAAGACACAGTTAAGGTAAAATGGGGTCATGCAAGTGAGCTCTGATCTGATATGACTGGTGTCCTTATAAGAAGAGGAGATTAGGACATGGCCACGTGCACACACAGAGGGAAGACCACAGGCAGGCTCAGTGAGACGGTGGCCATCTACAAGCCAAGGAAAGAGATCTTAGAAGAAACCCAACTCACCAACACCTGTATCTTAGACTTTCCACCTCCAAAACTGTGAGAAAATAAATGTATGTTGCTTAAACCACCTAGTGTGTGATCCTTTGTTATTTTTGCCTAAGCAGATTAACACAGCATCCTTCTTAGTTGCCCTTGTTTAAGCCTCCCTCCTCTAGAAAACCATCAGATGCCCTTTTTGTTGGATGCCACCTTTATTTATCCTTGAAAGAACCTGTTTCACCACTTGCCCTACGACCTTATCACTGTGGTGTTCTTCAATTTCCACCAAAAATTGCCATATAGTCCACTTTGCAATATAGTTTACTTTTTAAAGTCAGACCATCCTATATATTCCCTCCAAATTCGATGAAAGTTTCTCTAGCCAGTTTTTCACAATGTGTTAAGTGAAACAGAGAAGCAATTTAATTTGTATAGATTATGCCTAGCTTCTAACAACCAGCCTTAGAGAATTTAGAAAGTAGTGAATGAAGTAGAAGGAGCAAGGTCTGCGCAGGATTACTGACCCAGGTTGAAGTTTGACAGTGTGCTTACTCCTCCAGTGGCCTTGAATTAGTTTTCAATTCCTCTCAAGTCTCCGTTTCCTACTCTTTACATTAGGGCTACTATGGTTTCTGCCTCAAAGGATTATAGGTGGGTGCTCAGTCATGTCCAACTCTTTGCAACCCCATGGACTATAGCCTGTCAGGCTCCTCTGTCCATGGGAGTTTCCAGGCAAGAGTACTGGAGTGGGTTGCCATTTCCTGCTCCAGGGGATCTTCCCAACCCAGGGACTGAACCCACGTCTCCAGTGTCTCCTCCCTTGGCAGGCAGATTCTTTACCACTGAGCCACCTGGGAAGCGAAATGGCTTACTTGCAGAGTTAAATGAGATAACATATGCCAGGTTCATGGCAAATAGTACCACATGATAAATATTAATCCTCTTGCCCCAAAGGTAATGAAAGTTCCTTTGAAATATGACTACAAATCCTTTTTAAAAACAAGAACAGCAGAAGTGTTTTATAGTTAAACAAGGGGGAGGAAGAACATCTGTTTATAGTGTCCTTTGGTGAAACAACATTCATTTATATTCTAGGGCAGTGATGTAGCCCGAATTCTCTAGACACTGGGAGTCAGTTATCTGGAAATGCACCAGCGTTCAGCCTCTCTGGAAGAGAGGGGGTCACTGATGAGTGCCTGTAGTAAGAGCCTCAGAGCAACCATTTTATCACGTGACTCGGTTCTGAAGTCTTGTTTACTTCTTTCCTTTCTTTCTGATAAAAGTAATAATATAATGCTTAGTTCACTAAGAAGAAACTCTATGTAAATACATTATTTATGGGCAGTTTTAAATAATATACCGAGAATACCCATATTTATGCATTTACACACACACACACTCACACACACACACACACACACACATCTACTTATCAATAAGAAGTACCATTGCAATGGGAAAGATTTCTCTGTTTATATTTGATTGAAATCCACAGACATATGGGTACTAACTGTTGGCAAGTGTCTCTCGTGCTTCTGAGTGGAGAGGAAACAAATAAACTGAACCTAGACTTGCCCTCAAGTCCTGGCTATGATGCTGCTATTAAAAGTGGAATTGGACCTGAACATCTCATGAATCTGAAGCTCTTATAAAGGAGCCGGGTGAACATTAAATGGAGTATAAGAGCTGTTGGCCTCTCATTTCACTTGGCTAGTTAAGGGCTATTGACAAGACTGGTCTGTCCCTTTAGTCTGATTTCTCATGGGAGCACGTTCAAGCCAGGAAGACGGTCTCTTCCTAACCTGCATTCTTCTCACCTGGCGCTGTGTTCCTTGCTGGTGTGGCAAAACTGCGGCTTAGTCCCTCCCTGCTGCCCCACTAAACTGAGATCTGTTATTAATCAGTACACTCTTCAGAAAAGAAATCAATCTATCCAGATATTTTAAATAACAAATCAGCAAGGTGATATTCCACCAACACAAATGACAGGAGCATCCAGTTCGTGTTTTTTTTTTCCATCAACTTTTCCAAGATTCAAAGGAAATGTGACTCCTAAAAGTACAATGCAATTAAAATATAGTCCTATAAATAGTCAACATTTCACATTTCCTCCCTAAAGTATTAAATTGGAAATAAAATATTTTATAAGAAACGTCTATTAAAGGTATAACTAGGCAGCAGCGATGATATTTGTTATGGTAGTTGTTGTTTAGTTGCAAAGTCATGTCTGACTCTGTGACCCCATGGACTGTAGCCTGCCAGGCTCCTCTGTCCATGAGATTTCCCAGGCAAGAATACTGGAATGGGTTGCCATTTCCTTCTCCAGGAGATCTACCCAACCCAGGGACTGAACCCATGTCTCCTGCACTGGCAGGTAGATTCTTTAACGCTGAGCCACTTGGGAAACCCAGGGGTTATATAGAGATACATAAAAAGGCGACTGTTTCTTTTAATGACTGAGCTTATCCTCCAGTTAAAGATAAATAAATTCTGAGAGAAAAAAAGATGACTGCTCTCAATTGGTAAGAATTACTTTGGATACTGTTATTAGATGCTATACTAGAACTTGATTATTTTGGATACTGTCTCCTGGGACTGCCATAACAAAATACCACAGACTAGGTGGCTTATGACTAACCTAGATAGTATATTAAAAAGCAGAGACATTACTTTGCCAACAAAGATCTGTCTAGTCAAGGCTATGGTTTTTCCTGTGGTCATGTATGGATGTAAGTTGGACTGTGAAGAAGGCTGAGCACCGAAGAATTGATGCTTTTGAACTGTGGTGTTGGAGAAGACTCTTGAGAGTCCCTTGGACTGCAAGGAGATCCAACCAGTCCATCCTAAAGGAAATCAGTCCTGGGTGTTCATTGGAAGGACTGATGCTAAAGCTGAAACTCCAATACTTTGACCAGCTCATGCGAAGAGTTGACTCATTGGAAAAGACTCTGATGCTGGGAGGGATTGGGGGCAGGAGGAGAAGGGGACGACCAAGGATGAGATGGCTGGATGGCATCACCAACTCGATGGACATGAGTTTGGGTAAACTCTGGGAGTTGGTGATGGACAGGGAGGCCTGGCGTGCTGAGATTCATGGGGTCTCAAAGAGTCGGACACGACTGAGCGACTGAACTGAACTTAAGCTGGCTTAGACAACAGAGATTTATCTTCTCACATTTCTGAAGGTCAGAAATCCAAGATCAAGTTGCGGGTTAGTCGGGTTTCCTCTGAAGCCCTCTCCATCACTTGCAGATGCTGTCCTCTCTCTCTCACCATTAGCTCTGTCTGCAGGTTCTAACTTGTGTTTTGTGTAAGGACCTACCCTTTTTCCTGGGGCTCTGTCTTCCTATATGCGTTGTCCTGAAATCTTGCTGTCATACAAAAATCTGATCGGAGGCAACTTTATAATAAATCACCTCAGCATACAGGAGGAAGTCAAGAAATTCTGGCTAGAGACACCACGTTCTTTAAACCTGAGTAATATTTTCCAAGCCAAAAAATTGGATAACAATATGTCTTAGTTTTAGTTTTCCATTCTTACTAATTTTATTTTCTCCTTTTTCATTTAAAGCACTATCCAACTTTCTCCAAACCCAATGGACTCAATCCAACAATTATCTTCTAGGTCTCTCTTCCTTTGGTTTCATTGAACAACCAAGTACAGGAGAAGCAGCTGAGAATTGTGAACATAAAGTCATTGAATCACTGTAACACACAATCACTGCCAAGTATAAATGCCTTAATGAACTCATAGTTCATCTGTTTGAAAATTCAGCTAATTCAGTCTTGTGTTTTATACAGACATTATTTTCATCATGCTGAAAGCCAATTTTGGTTTTAGTGTGAGCTGTGCTATACTGAAACAGTAGAATCATGAAGCTAACCTCCAGAAGGTCTAAATACGGTATAGATTTGGGGTGGGCTTACTTCAATTAGCCCTGAGTGGTAATCTATCTAAATTTCTTTTAAAAGCCATGCAGACAGTTGTTTTGGTTATTGTTCAAGGACTGAGTTTTAAATGTTTTTTAAAAAAATTTCAAGAATAAGAAATTCAAGCAACTAATAGTAATGCATATCACCTCCAACCCTTTTGTATTGTTTTTCTACTTTTCCACTGATTATGGGACACAGCTATGTGCCAGCTCATGCCCTGAGTAGGTGGCAGAGAAGAGTAAGCCCCACTGGATGGGAGGCACTCTATCCAGTCAACCTTGCTTTGTTGAGTTTTTTCCATTCATAAAAGTTTGTGGATTGTACTCTACTGGCCTGAAGTTTAGTCTTAAAGAGTTTGTCTATACTACAGAAAGTCTAAGTTTAATACAGAGGGAAATGCTTGCTACTATAATGAAAGCAGAAAGAAAAATTAACTGGATTCACCTGTTAACATTCATTCTTTTGAAATATTTTTAAAAACATTTTATAATTATATTTTTTCTACAAATTACAAAATAACCATGGTGATGACATCTTGTTGAAAGGATGAGTGTGGTCTTCATAGGCAGACTACCTGGGGATAAGCCTGTCACTTATTTGCTGATCTAACTTCTTTGTGTCTCAATTTTTTCATCTGTAAAATGGAGAAAATCCTAACATTCTTTTTTTTGTTTGCATGAAGAATAACTGAATTAACATATGGACAGTGTTTAGAATAGTTTCTAACACATGGTAAGGGCTATGCTGCTGCTGCTGCTGCTGCTAAGTCACTTCAGTCGTGTCCGACTCTGTGTGACCCCAGGGACGGGGGAGCCTGGTGGGCTGNAGCCAGGCTGGAGGTGGGGCAGGAAGCCGAGCAGGCAAGGAGGCCTGGAAGGTTATGGGGGGTGAGGAGCCTGAGGTGTTGGTTTAAGGAGCAGCAGAGGGGGTGAGTCAGAGCCCCCACCCCCCACCCCAGGAATCCTCCTTGGGAGGGAGCGGCCCAGTGCGGTCAGCTCCTGAAGCCTCCAGAAAACACCTTTCGCTCCTCTGCCCATGCCCTGGACTGTCTCTGTCTCTCTGTCTGCTGCTAAGTCACTTCAGTCGTGTCCGACTCTGTGCGACCCCATAGACGGCAGCCTACCAGGCTCCCCCGTCCCTGGGATTCTCCAGGCAAGTTCTCTCTCTAGATCTCCTCATTTCTACCTCTTTCTGTTTTTTTCTCTTATTCTTTTTTCCCTCATTATTCTCTTTTCTCTTTCTCTCCTCTCTCCATCCTCTCCCTCCCTCGGTCTCCCCCTGGTTCACCTGCTTCCCCCACGGACCTGGTCCCGCAGGCCCCTCGGGGAAGCTGCTCTCGCAGCAGCAGGAGCTAGAACCCCAGGGTCCGTGGGACCGAGGGGCAGGGTGGGGCCGGACACCTGGTGCCCCCACCACGCAGGAGGCGGCTCCGGAAACCCAGACAAACCCCGGAGTCCCGGACCCGCGCCCAGGCTCAGCCCGCCCACCCACCTTATCTCTTCCTGGCACCTTCCCCCGCTTCCTCTCTGGAAAAGCCATTAGCGCCCCCCCTCCTCGTGTCTTCTGGGCTCCAGAAGAGCGGCCCTTAGGCCCCGCCCCCTCTCCCCATTGGCCCGCTCTCGCAGGCCCCACCCACCCGCCTGGCCACACCCCTGCCCCGATTGGTCCCCTCAGACCTCCCCCCTAGGCACGCACGCCATCCCCCTTGCTCCTGCAGCTCCTCTGTGGCTCCCCAGTGCTCCTCAAGATACGGGGTCTACTGTGACCACGCCTCGGTGCCCTTCCCCTGCCCTGTGTCACCCGCTCATCCCCCACGTGTGATTCTGCCACACCTGGTCCAGCCATCAAACAACAGCCCACACCATTCACCTCCCCGCATGCTTTCCCCCAACAGTACAAGGCCTCTCCTCACTCTTGGTAGCTACCCGTCTATGCCTCAGTTTCCCTGTCTGTAACGATCTAGGATGTGGGTGAGCGCTCTGGCTCTGCCCTTTGCTTGAAGCGACAGCTGCTGTTAGAAGGAGCGATTTCCATGGGCTGTGTGACGCTTGAGCACAGGTCAAGACCCTTGATGGGCAGGGTCTTGGGAGGTTCTGATTCTAAAGAGGCCAGGTGCCCGAGCCTTCCTACAGAGCTCTCTGAGGCAGCTCAGCAGCTTTCATTCCACAGTGACTGAGCGCCGACACTGGGCTCCTGTCCTGTTCTAAACCCTGGGGATGCCACAGGAAACAAAAGGAGATAATTTCTTTTCTTGTAGAATTGCTTTTCAACGGGGAAGTGAGTATTAAACAAATTCAGCCCTGATACACTGACTGTGATAAGGATTATGAAGAAGCATGAAGCAGAGGAGAGACTGCTGGCTATTTAAGGGACTAGGGTCATCAAGGAGGGCCTCCTGGAGGAGGTGATTCTCGAGCAGAGAACTAAAGCAGGGGACGGCGTAAGCAGAGTGGAGAGATGAGGGAAACTGTACCCAGGCAGAGGGAACAGCAGGTGCAAAGGCCCTGAAACCAGGACATTCTTGAATATGGAGCCCAGGGTGGCTGGAGGAGACAGGATGGTGGCGACGAAAGGATATGCGGATTCAGAGCCAGCCAAGGTGTCACCAGAATGTTTAGCATTCTAAACCTATGACTCACTAAAAGGAATGTTTAATGAATGTTTTTAATTGAACATTTAAGACCATCTCATGGGAAAGCACTCATGTACTGTCAAAGGTACCCCCTCCCACCCCTGACCCCGACAGCCCTTAGGTTCTCTTTCCCGCAGACAACCCCCAGGAATAGTTTCTTCTGTCTTTTTCCAAATACATTCTATTTTTACTTAAGCATATCCATTTAATTATTGAGCTTCTATTTAAAAATAGGGCTTCCCTGGTGGCCCAGATGCCAAAGAATCTGCCTGCAATGCGGGAGACCTGGGTTCCATCCCTGGGTCAGGAAGATCCCCTGGTGGAGGGCATGGCAACCCACTCCAGTATTCTTGCCTGGAGAATCCCATGGACAGAGGAGCCCGCCGGGCTACAGTTCATGGGGTTGCAGAGTCAGACACAACTGAGCGACTAAGCACAGCACATTTAAAAACAGGACGTATGAATGCTGGTTTTCTCTCCTTGTTTACTTTTTGATAACATACGAGATTGTGGCTCAGAGGTTCTCAAGTTCACTGGTTTACTTCCCAAATATTTCTTGAGTCTTTTCTCTGCACACTGTGCCAGCGCTGGGGACAGAGGAGACAGAAAAGGCCCCAGCCCTCCTGGAGCGCACGTTCAGATGAAAGGACACAGAAAAAGAACGACGGATTGCGATAAGTGCTGTGGATGAAACAATGAGAGTAAAGATAGAAATTGGACGGTGGTGCTTGGGGCACCTGCTTCCCACAGGATGGTCTCTGTGAGGAGGTGACATCAGAAGGAAGCTGAAGGGTGGGATTTTCCTGGTGGCCTGCTGTTAAGCCTCTGCCTTCCAGTGCAGGGGCACGAGCTCAATCCCTGGTTGGGGAACTAAGATCCACATGTAGCCTGGTGCGGCCAAAAAAGAAAAAGGAAGCTGAAGAACTCAGTTGTTGGAAGACCAGGGCGGAATTCCAGGCAGAGGGTAGCATGTGCAAAGGCCTTGATGTAGGAGAGTTTTGCAGGCTGATTAAAAGAAAAAAAAAGGAAGGCTGTTGAGGAAGCTTGAGCAGATAGGGGCGGGGGCAAGGCATGTCGAGCAGTGCTTCTGAAGCCTTTCCATCTCAGGACCTCATCGCACTCTTAAACATTATTGAGGACCCCAAAGAGTTTGTATATACACAGATTAGATCTTTCTGTATTAACCGTGTTAGGAACCGGAGGGAATTCCCTGGTGCTCCAGAGGTTGACACTTGGGGCTTTCACTGCCATGGCCTGAGTTCAGTCCCTGGTTAAGATCCCACAAGCCTTGTGGCGCAGCCCCAAAAGGAAAAAGTTAAAACTAAGAAACGTTTCACTTTGTCTCATAATATTAATTAACCAACAGTACTTATATCAGCCTCACCATGAGGCTTGTAGGATCTTACTTCCCCGACCAGGGATTGAACCTGAGCCCTTGGCAGTGAAAGTGTAGAGTCCTAACCACTGGACCACTGGGGATTCCCAAACAATACTTACATACTTAATAGTAGATAACAATTTATTATAAATGTTATCAATACATTGTTGATCATGCCAACATATATTAACAGATATTGATAGTCTTATCAAATCATTTAAAATAGCAAGAAAAACCTATTGCCTGTTAACCTAAGTAACAGATGTTTTGGGCTTCCCTGGTGGCTGAGATGATAAAGAATCTGCCTGCAATGCAGGAGACCTGGGTTTGATCTCTGGGTCAGGAAGATCCCCTGTAGAAGGAAACGGCAACCCACTCCAGTATTCTTGCCTGGAGAATCCCATGGACAGAGGAGCCTGGTGGGCTACAGCCCATGGGGTTGCAGAGTTGGATACGACTGAGCGACTAAGCACAGAAACACTCAACAGATGTTTTATGAAAATTAACTGTTTTCCAAACCCCCCCAAAAAACAACTTAGAGAGGACAGTGGCCCTGTTTTGCATGTTTGCAAATCTCTTTAATGTCCGGCTTCAAAGGTGACATCTGGATTCGAACATCTGTTTCTACATTCAATTAGTTGCAGTATCTTTTAGCCTTTAAAAATTCCACAATTCACTCAGGAGGGAATGAAGGTAAAAAAGACAAATAGCCCCTCAGCATTCTTGTGAAAGTAGTTTTGAGTGTGCAACCCCCTTAAAGAGTCTTGGGGACCCCCTGGGGATTCCCCGGACCACACTTGGAGAATTGCTGCCATAAGGCCTTGGCGGCTGTGGGAGGAATTTTGCACTTGGATAAGAAGCAAATTGAAACTTGGGAGCAGTGTCTCATGGTCTGGCACTTGTTCCTAAAAAAAACAAAAAAAAAACTCCAGCTGCTGCTTCATGGGGAAAGGATTGAAGGGGCCAGAGGGTGAGCCAGGAGTCCAGTGGGGTGACAGGTGTGTGCCCTGCCAGGCAAGAGATGGTGAGGTGGAGAGAAATGGAAAAGTGGGAGAGAGTTCAAAGGAGTTCAAAGGAATGACTGATGAAATGGATGTGACCAGTGAGAAGGGAGGATCAAATCAGGAGTAATTTCCCGATCTCTGGGCTCCACTGGGCAAGCAGAGGTGGGGGGCGGGTGCCATTTGCCTCCAGAGATGGGCACAGCCGAGGGTGACACGGCCGGGCGGGGCCTGAATTCCACCGCGGGTGTCCCCAAGAGGGAGCTGTCCAGGAATGTTGACAAGGCAATCGGCTCTGAATCGAGCTCCAGGGAGAGGCCGAGGCTGGTATGTCGACTTGGCAGTGGACGTGGAGGGATGTTGAAGCCCCGGGAGGGGCTGAGATGACCTAGAGGAGAGGGGAGAGCCCCTGCACCCACGGCAGCAGCAGCTCAGCTGTAACTGTTAGAAATTCACACTCTTAGGCCCCACGCCGGGCCTAGTGGCTCGGAAACTCCAGCCAACCCATGTTTTAAGGAGCCTCCCAGGTGACAGAGGCAGGCTCAGGCAAGAACTCACCTCCCTACAGGTTCACGCCTACATCATCAGCTACCTGAAAAAGGAGATGCCCTCCGTGTTTGGGAAGGAGAACAAGAAGAAGCAGCTGATCCTCAAGCTGCCAGTCATCTTCGCCAAGATTCAGTTGGAGCATCACATATCTCCTGGCGACTTCCCGGACTGCCAGAAGATGCAGGTGCGTGGACGCCCAGGTGGGAGGGGCAGGGGGTGATGGGAAGGTCAGCTTCTGTAGGCTGAGGATGGGGCCTCAAAAACTAGAGGGATGGATGGCAGGCTCCTGAAAGCACCTCCCACAAATGGTTCCGTGAGAGTATGGTTGTGTGAGTTAGGATAGAGAGTGTGAAGAGAAAACCCAAAGTTATAGTGGCCTAATTAGGATAGAAGTTTATTTCTCTCCTTCATAAGTATCCTGGAAGATGGTCCAGCGCTGGTTTTGTGCTTTACAGAACTAGTTCTCTTCTGTCCATGCTGGCCCATTCTCCTCCATGCCTGGCCTCCAGGCCCAAGAACTCCTCATGGTACAAAATGGCTGTGGAAACTCCAGCCATTGTGTCTGCATTCCAGCCAGCAAGAAGTGGGGGAGGCGGGAGTTAATGGTACAAGCTCTCTAAGAACACTTTTTAGAGGAGTGCTGTCCAATACTGCTATGATGATGGAAATGTTCTATGCTGTGCTGTTCAATGTAGTAGGCACTAGGCACATTAAACCTGAAACTTTAGGTTTTAACTAATTTAAATAACCATACGTGGCTACTATATTGAACAGGGTAATTCTGTAGTTGCAAGTGCAACTTGTGCTGACTTCCGGTTGGCCAGAACGTAGTCACATGGCCACAGTGCCGCCAGGGAAGCTAGGAAGTGTAGTTTTCCCTCTAGGTGCCTAGGTAACATTTGGGGATTCTGTACTGAGAAGGAAGGGAGGATGGATATTGGGGGATCACTGAAGGCTCCTCCTGTGTTCAGGCCTAGGATTAACCAGTGACGTGGAAAGCACTGGGTCTGGGGCTGGCAGCCTGGGGTAGATGAAGAGCCACTGGAGCTGGGTTGGGG
>SJYT01081087.1:77845-94791 GCA_006410635.1 Cephalophus harveyi
CCCGGCCCAGTCCCAGTCCCAGGTGATGGGTAAGCGGGTCTCCAGGGCCACAACCCGGGGCCCCGTCACCTTTCCCACGCCGAATTCTGCGGTATGAATCCCCGAGTGGCGTTTTCCCTCTCTGTGCGTTTATGAGGCTCTGGATCCCTATGGATGCTTGCCAGGGCCCCAGGGCCTCTGAGCTTCCTTCCTTATTTGTAAACAGACTAGATTTGTTATAAGATGAAGTCTCAAGGGGCAAGGCAGTAACAAGGACTTTGTATATATTACCTTGTTTAATCTCCAGAATAACCTATGAGGCTCAGTATTCTGAGCCTGCGCTTCTAGGGTTCTAATATTTTATGTTGCTAACATTTGGCGTAGGGCATGCATACATAACTCCAACCTCGACTTCTGAAAGCTCTTTAATTTCCAAGATTCTAGGATTGGAACATTGACAGGTCAAACGTTCTGAGATTGGAATGTGCCCTGTGCCGAATCTGCCCTGACAGTTTTTTTTTGGCTGCACAGTAGGGTATGTGGAGTATCTTAAGTTCCCCACTACGTCCCGCAGTGGAAGCGCAGAGTTTTAACCACTGGACAGCCAGGGACGTCCCATCTAACTTTACTTTTTTAAGAAAACTAAACTTAAAAAAAAAATTCAGCAAATTAAAAATATTCAGATTTAAAAAGTACTTCTAGACTGTCGGGAAAGGTATTTCGCCTAGGGCTAGAACCCGGAACCTACGAGCCGGACCGGGCCCGAATCTGTAGAAGAGGGAGGAACCATTTATCCTTTACCAAGATGGCGGCCTCCACGCCTCTTTGTGGCTCCAGCCACCCTACCAAGATGGCGGCCAGCGGAAGTACGTCACGAGAAGGGGGAAGGACTTCGGCGCGCGCATGCCCCAAACCGGATTTCCGGGTGCCGGCGGCGTGGTTCTTTCTTTAACAAGATGGCGGCAGGAAGTAGTGGTGGTGGTGGCGGGCAGTCCTCGAAAAGCGAGACCGATACCGGCTTCTTGGGGCTGCGGCCCACGTCAGTGGATCCAGCGCTGAGAAGGCGGCGGCGAGGCCCAAGAAATAAGAAGCGAGGCTGGCGGCGGCTCGCTCAAGAGCCTCTGGGACTGGAGGTCGATCAGTTCTTGGAGGACGTGCGGCTGCAGGAGCGCACGAGCGGGTGCGTAGGACCGGACTTCCGGCAGCAGGACCAGGTTCTGTGCAGCGGGGTGGGAGGCCTTGCTGCCTGGGTTAGTTCCGGCGGGCTGGGAGCGCCTGTTGGGGCACAGCCGAAGAAACCCAGCAGGTGGGCCGGGGACTCTGGGCGAGAGGCTGGGAGACTTGATCAGGTTACCAGATAGGAGACTCCCAGGTAAACCGCGAATAGTTTTCCTGATGTCAGTGCGTCCAATGACCCACCGTAGTTTAGTGCGTTTTCCGTATTAAATTCTGCAAATTGGACGGAGGAACCTTGGCCTGGAGGGGACTCCAGGCGGTTAGTGCGTGGTTGAATGACCATCGTAAGAAAACCTGCCCCTGAGAGGTTAAACCCGCTCCTTCCGCAGCCCCCTCCCATCTATGGCTGACATTCTGCATTTCCATCTCCCAGTGGCTTGATATCAGAGGCCCCCGATGAGAAACTTTTCTTCGTGGACACTGGCTTCAAGGATAAAGGTGAGGAAGGGTTTCAGTGGCGGTGTATGGCGATTAGTCGTTACCTAGGCCACCTCGGCCTCCAAAACACGGCGTAGCTTGGATGACAAAATCAAAAGAAAAGGGTCTCTGCTATAAAAAAGAGGACCTGAAAGGAGCAGAAAGCAAGCTAGTGACTGACCTAAATAACTCTTTTTCTTTCTGAAGTTTCAGAGAGATCTCAGTGCCTAGAGAAGCAGCCAGTAGGGATCTGCCTTGATGAGTAGATAACGACATAACTTAGGAGGTCTCCGTTAATTTGCAGCTCTTTTTTAGTTACTAAGATGTGCTTTAATGAGAACAAAAGGATCAACTCGAATGAGTTGGTAAGAAACTTGTCTTGCCTGCTTGCTTTAACTTGTCAAAATACAGGGTTGGGACCTGCTAAAACAAATGGAGGAGAAGCAAGTTAGGGTTTGCTTCAGTGAATAATAGGGTTTACTCTCAATACATAGAAAGATAAAGAATAAGCGGCCTTCTTTAAGGAGAGGATAGAAAAGCCAAGAGGTGCGTTTTAATCGGACAGCCACTAGCTTTAATAAGCAAAACATCAGGCTGCTGTTACAGGAGGATACTCTTTATGAACATTTATGAAATCAGTCAGGGGATCTGGTCTAAGGAAAATGAAGGACCCTCTTTGGTGGGTGGGTGGAGTCTTTGAGGAGGTAAGACAGGGTTATTAAAGAGGTCGGTTTTTACAGAAGTGAGGAGATTTGTTCTGTGAACTGAAGGGTCAGGTAGGGAGCTGCCTTGGCGAAGTAGTTGTTACAGATTCTGTCTTAGTTTTTTTTTTAAATAATGGCAGCGATTGCATGGTTTCGCGGGTGGTCACTGCTGTGGGATCTTGGAAGGCAACGGACCCTCGAACAGCACGGGTTCAGGGCACTGACCTTCCCACATGGTCGAAGATTCGCGTATAATTAGTGATCAGCTCTCTATCCTTGGTGTTATATCTGTGGATTCTCATAGTATTTAGTATTGAAGCAAATCTGGGTATGAGTTCAAACCTGTGTTGTTCAGTGGTCAGCTGTAATCATAGCTGATCTCTAGGGTAGGCATTAAACATTCTTGTTTTGGCCACGTAGGAGCAAAGTCACTTCCATCAGGTTTCGTAGCCAATGGAAGGATACAGATTCTGTCCCAGCATGTTTTGTCCTGGAGTTCTTAACTATGCTTTAGAAATAAAGGCGGGAAATGGCCCCCTGCTGAGAATCAGTGGTCTTGGGTCCGCCCTGAGTCCAGCTCCCTGGGCCTCGTGTCACCTCATCACTTTTTCCTTTTTAGTGTTGAAGGTTCTGTGGCCACTTCTCTGCTGCGTCAGGAAGCCCCTTGTCTGCAGGGCTGTGGGTCTGGGTTCCCAGCACAGGGCTGCCTCCAGCTGGCCCAGGAAACGGGTGTGGTGGGTGGTCACAGCTTGGGCCCTGCCCTTGAGGGCCTCTTTGCTCAGGTGGGAGCCTGGGGCCTGCAGGTCTGATGGCTCCAGTGGTGGGGATGGGGATTGGGAAGGGCAGGAAGTTCCTCTTGGGTAGTGAGGAGGCCTGACGTGTGGACTCTCTGCTCTCTGCCACCCCCAGAGCTGAACAAGAAGAGGACCAAAGGCCAGAAGAGGTCACTGCTTCTCAAGAAGCCCCTCCGGAGCGACCTCATCCTAGAGAACACCTCCAAGGTCCCAGCTCCCAAAGAGTGAGTGTCCCCTGACCCCCCCAGACCGTCCTCCCCCCCCAGGTCTGGCCTCGTGCCCTTCTGTGGGGCTCCTACTCACTTCTTGGCCCCGAAGGAATTGTAGGGAAAGAGAGTGACAGGTGAAGGGTGCTGGTGGGGAGACAGGGTCAGATTAGGGGCTTTGGAGGACACATTGGAGGCAGTGAGGCTGTGGCCAGGCTGGGGCAGGCAGAGAAGAGCCTAGGCCTGCTTTGGGGCCGGAGGGCAGGGCTGGGCGGGCTCCCCAGTCAGGGGCAGGGTCCGGGAGGGCTTGGTGAATGATCCTGAAGGAGTGCGAGGGGGCTGAGTGGGGGGTGGAGGGAGGCTGAGGTTGGTTTTGAAGCGACATGTGAGTTCTCAGGAGGCCTCCCGGGCGAGGCCCCCCAAGGCCGTGGTGGTGTCGGGTCTGGAGCTCAGCAGGGAGACAGGTGTGGGAGGCAGGCTCTGAAGCTGCTGAGAGAGGCGTAGCAGGAGCCTGAGAAGGCGCCTCAAGGAGGGAGGAGACGCTGGGGGTGTCTGAGAGGCAGGGACCGACTCACCCACCACTCCGGGCCGCTTCTCCCCCATCCAGCATCCTCGCCCACCAGGTTCCCAACGCCAGGAAGCTCAAGCGGAAGGAGCAGCTATGGGAGAGGCTGGCGAAGCAGGGCAAGCTGCCCGGGGAGGTGCGCAGGGCCCAGGCCCGGCTCCTCAACCCCCCAGCGGCCAGAGCCAAGCCTGGGCCCCAGGACACCGTCCAGCGGCCCTTCTACGACCTCTGGGCCAAAGGCAGTGAGTGTCCCTGCCGCCAGGCCCAGGCCTTTGGGTTGTGCAGTGACCTCGGGGCGCACCCTGCGGTGTCACTGAGGGTCTTCGGCACGGTCGGGTGTCTCGATGTGGCTCCCTGTCCCCGTTCCTGCTCTGCTTTCCGGAGCGGACTGCTGCCCGTCCCTTGGCCTTGGGTCTTTCCTGCTTTCTGGACCCTGTTCACGTGCTCTCTTCCCTGGCGTTCGAAGCCCTTTGGGGTCTGAGAATCAGTCCTCCTTGGCTGTCTTTGCATAAGTACTTCGGTGTCATCTTTCTGAAGGGAGGAGGGGTAGCAGGGAGCCCCTCGGGGCCACGGTGTTGTCCCACAGCCGCCCCTCGCCGCCTCCACAGACCCTCTGGACCAGCCCTTGGAGGGCCAGGATGAGTTTTTCCTGGAGCAGACCAAGAAGAAAGGCGTCAAGGTGAGAGTTCATCAGCAGGGCGTCCTCGCAGCCAGGGGTCAGAGGATGGGGTCACAGAGATGCCGTGTTAGAGCCCGAGCATCCCAGGACGACGAGCGCACAGGCTGGAGCCAGGCGGCGAGTCTGCTGCCTCCGAGGGAGGAAGCAGAGTGGTGGGACAGTTTTTAGGGAGACGAGGGAAAGCTTCTCAGGGAAATAAGATGCTGCAAATGGGTTGGAGCCCTGGGGTAGTGAGCGAGCCTTTGGAGATGGAAGGGCGGAGCCTCCAGGTGAGGGCAGGCCCGTGGGGCTGGCTGGCGGGGAGGAGAAGGCAGCGGGGAGCCCAGCTCAGGCTGTGAGCTTTCTCTCAAGTGCTTCTGCACAGGAGAGCGGTGGTGGTGTGGGGCGCTCTGCGGAGGTGGGGTTGTGGTGGGGCAGCCACCCCGGCGTGGAGAGGAATGGGGGGTGACCCAGGAGAAGTCCTCAGGCAGAAGCACCCAGCCTGGCAGGCAGTGGGGACTGGGGAGGGGCAGCCTGGTGACCCCCAGGCTTTCGCTGGGGTGAGAGCCAGATGAGCAGGGACATGGGGGGTCTGGCTGGGGGGTGCTGCTCAGAGCTGAGCCGGTGCTCAGGTCCCCCGGGGGCTGTTAGAAACCCATGGACGGGTTTCAGCTGAGCCGGGAGCCGTGCCGTTGTCACAAGCTCCCGGGGGCCTGCTCTGAGGGTCTGTCGGCCCTTCGTCGGCTGTGCCCTCTGCCCAACCCGGCTGCTGATTGCAGTGGTGGCCTGATGACTGTGCCGCACGATTTTGCAAGCGTCCCCCACTTGGACGACAGGGACTCTTCTCAGGAAAAGCGGGCAGAGCCCCTGCTTGCCCTGGGGCGCCGTACCCGGGGAGCCGGTCCCTCTGCATCGCTCAGGTGCCGCAGGCCCCTCCCGGCTTGGAGGCTGTGGGCTGTGCTGAGGCCTCTGCCGCCTCCCAGGCCCACAGTCCCAGCTCTGGTGCCTGCGGGAGCTTGAGTTGTGGGACGCCCAGGCCTCACCCGGCCTTGGTCTTGTCTTCCTTCAGCGGCCGCAGCATCTGCACACCAAGCCCTCCCAGGCGCCTGCCGTGGAGGTGACACCCGCAGGAGCCTCGTACAACCCAACCTTTGAGGACCACCAGGTACGCCGGCCACCTGCCCCGCCAGGCCTCTCCTTGGTTGGCGCTTGGCCAGTGCGTCAGCATGTCCTCCCAGGGATCACAGTCCTGTCGGGCAGACAGACCTCTTCCTGGACCATGATGTGCCACAGTGGGCAGGGCTGGGGTGGAGGGGCACGGAGGGAGCATCAGATCCAGCCTTGGGAATTGGAGGGCTTCCTGAAGGAGGGGGCATCAACACTGGGACTGGGGGTAGTTTGATGTGATAAGAGAAGATGGAGTGTTCCATAGAGAGGGAACAGCATCTGTAAAGGCCCAGAGGCGAGGGAGATCGTGGCATGTTTCAGACATAAATGCAAGAGGCCTTCAACTGGTAGCAACAAACCCCGTGACCGCATGAGCCTTGCGGGCTGGCAAAGGTAGTTTAGCAACCGGAGAAACTGGTGGCGAGAGTCGCTGTTCGTCTCATAGGTGTCTGTTAGGCGCTGATATCGCGAGCAAAGAGGATGAAGCCCCGCTGTTGGGGGCACAGGTTTCCCAAGAGAAACCCAGGTCACTAGTGGACACAGGTGCTCTGTGAATGCCAGCCAAGGTCGATTACTGGGGGATGGATTCCTAGCCAGTTGGGTGGAGGTCGCGACCCTCACCTGGGGAGTGGTGTCTGGGAGCAAACCCATGCTGAACTCGGAGAGGACACGGCTGCTCACTAAGGCTGTTACTCATGGAGAGATCAGATAGTCTTTCTCTTTTTAAAAAATCAGATCTCAATTGAGATCTGATTCCCAGGCCGCTGCGATTTGCCCCCCTTAGAGGGCACACAGTTCAGTGGTGCAAGGTATGTCCAGAGTTGGGCAGCCATCACGCAGTCAGCTCTATACCATTCTCGTCACCCCGGAAAGAAGTCTCGTGCCGGCCCGCGGCCACCCCCCACTGCCCTGTCTTCCCTGGTCTTGGACAGCCCCTGCTCCGCCCTGTCTGAGGAATTTCCATGTACTGGGGCAGAGTAGACCGTCCTTGAAGAGAAAGGGCAGAGCAGGGGTGAGGTGAAGAATTCGAAGCCCCTCGGCCGCTGCAGGGAGGCCAGGTTGGGGGTGCAGTTCGGAGGTGGGAGGGCCAGGTCTGTGACTCGAGGAGAGGGCCCCCCGGGTCTGGGTCCTCACCTGCGTCCCTGTCCCCTCCCAGAACCTGCTCTGGGCGGCCCACGAGGTGGAGCTGCAGCGGGAGAAGGTGGCTCAGAAGCTGGAGCGGCAGCTGGCCCTGCCGGCCTCGGAGCAGGCCGCTACCCAGGTGAGCGCAGACCCACCCTCGCCGCCCCCTGCCCTGCCCTGCCCTCTGCCCCGAGCCTGACCCGCCCCCTCTCCCCAGGAGTCTGCCTTCCGGGAGATGTGCCAGGGGCTGCTAGAGGAGTCTGACGGGGAGGGCGAGCCGGGCGAGGGCCAGGATGAGGGGCCTGAGGCGGGAGACCCGGCCACAAAAGGAGAGACCTCGCCCGCGCCCGGCCGCCCGGCTGCCCTGGAGAAGAAGACGGAGCAGCAGCGGCGGAGGGAGAAGGCCGCCCGGATGCTGGTGAGCGCCGCGGGCCCCGGCTTGCTTCTCCCAGGCTCAGCCTGTCTTTCGGGGCTGTTTGGGATCCCAGAAGCCACTTGGTCAGCGGAGGACTAGTTCCCGACCTCCTCTTTGAGGACACGGTGGGGAACATTCTAGCTCAAGCCCCTGCCGCCGTGGGGCTGACGTTCCGGGTGAGGGCTGGGGAAGGGTGTGGGAACTGTAGAGACAAATGGGTCAGGGTCAGGAAGGTGGGCTCAGCAAACAGTCACCATGGGGACACGCCTGTGACCTGGCAGCAGGTGGCCAGGGCGGGTTGGCGTCTGGCCGGGCCCCTGACCATGCTGTCTCCGCAGAGGACGCAGCAGGCCGCGGTGCGGGCCGCCCGCCTCCGGCACCAGGAGCTCTTCAGGCTGCGCGGGATCAAGGCGCAGGTGGCGCGGCGCCTGGCGGAGCTGGCCCGGCGGCGGGAGCAGCGGAAGGCAAAGCGGCTGGCGGAGGTGGACAAGCCCCGGCGGCTGGGGCGGCTCAAGTGAGGCCCAGCCCGGGGGCTCCCCGGGAGGCCGGGAGGGGTCCCCACCCCACGGCAGGCGCCCTCCTACCTTTGCTCAGCCTGGGCTCCTCCCGGGAGACCCTCTCTCCCCAACGCCCCAGGTTCTCGAGCCCTCACTGCTGGGCCTGCGGTCCCCGGGAGCGGCCCCAGGTCCTGTGTGCCGGGCTGGGCTGACCCCTGGGACGCCCCGCCCCGTGTCCTCTAGGTATCAGGACCCCGACATCGACGTGCAGCTCAGCTCAGAGCTCTCTGACTCGCTCAGGACCTTGAAGGTACTCGTCCGGCCGCGCTGAAGGGGAGGCACCTGTGCCCAGTGATGACACCCATCCTTGCTCCCCGTGTCCGCCAGGGACTGTGGGCGACATCACGGCTACCCCCAGGCGGGGCCAGTTGGGCTAATGCCTGGGGGCTGAGGGCACGGGGTCCCCCAGGGTGACGGGCCGGGTGATGCGATGGTTGGAGCCTGGGACCTCAGAAGGTCTTCCTGGGCTGTCCCTGGTCCCCCAGCCCCACCCTCTGTGTCTTTGACCCCAGAGGAGTCTCCCTAAAGCTCAGAGTAAAGCCTGTTTTCCCTCGCTCAGAAGCTGCTGTGGCTCCCCAGTGCCCCCAGGAGAAAACCCAGCTTCTCTCATGGCCACGGGTCCTGTGTAGCCCTGCCTGCCTCGGGGGTCCGGGCAGCGGGCCACCCTGCACCCTTCTCCCTCTGACCCTCCAAGCCCCACTGCTGGCCCCGCCTGTTCCCACTTCTCCAGCCGCCTCCTCAGGGCTGGTCCACGGGTCAGTACCTATCACCCCACGAGCTCAAGACCAGGCCGAGTCCCTGGTGTACATGAGGCCGGACTGGGCGCCTTGGCTCAGCCTTGCAGTCCCCCCACTGTCCCCCGTGGAGAAGAGGTCAGGGCCCGAGGATTTCTGCCAGGTGCCCGCTGAGGCCTCTCCGTGTCCCGCAGCCCGAGGGCAACATCCTCCGTGACCGGTTCAAGAGCTTCCAGAGAAGGAACATGATCGAGCCTCGAGAGCGAGCCAAGTAAGGGCGGGGCCGCGGCGGGGGCGGGCCTCCGGGGCCATCCCGTGCGGGTAGGCTGGTGGTCGCTGACTGCTGTCTCCTCACTCCTCCAGGTTCAAGCGCAAGTACAAAGTGAAACTGGTGGAGAAGCGTGCCTTCCGGGAGATCCAGTGAGTGGCTACCCCTCTCCCCAGGGGTGTCCAGCGGGTCCCGGGGCCCTTCCCAGACCCAGCCGCCGTGGCCGGGGGTGGAGCGATGCTGCCTTGGCCGAGCCCAGGAGAGGCTCAGCCTGCCAGCGCCATCGGACCAGGGCGGGCCAGGGCGGGCGCCCCAGGGGCCGTGGGGGGCCCCCGCCAGAAGAAGGGGTCACGTGGACAGGATGTCGGGCCCCCTCCCCTGGTCTTCCCTCAGCCTCCCCTCTGTCCCCAGGGTGTAGCTGCCGAGAGAAGCCGGAGCCCCCACCCCCCAATAAAGCAGCTCCTGACCAGCACCTCAGCCTCGCTGCGCGTGACTCGTGTGTCGTCTCCCTCCCAGGGGCAGCCGCTCCCCCTGCCGCCCTGCTGAGCACACAAGGATGTGGGTGCCGGGACCTCCTCTCCCCCGAAGCCTGGTGGGAAGCCAGGGCGGGCCGGGCGTGGGCAGAGGAGACAGGCCTGCGGTGTGGGCTGCGTGCGCTTGGTTTCTGATGCAGGGGTGGCTATCCAGTGGTGGGGAGGCAGCCCTTGAGAGCACCCCCGTCACAGGGCCGGAGCAGCAGCTGACATTTGCCACCTGCCCGTCCTGCCTTGTCCAGCCACCAGTTCTGAAGGCAGGAATGATCTGTTCCCCTTTTAAAAGTGAGGAAACTGATGCTCATCAGTAGGGGTTAATCCTCTCACTCCCCCCACCATAAAGGAGTTTTTCAAATCTTTATAAGTAGTGAAGTGCTGTGGTCTCACTGTAAGTCGTCACTGTGGTTCATAAATGTACCAGAGAAAGGGTGAATATCATCCTTGACCTTTGCCTTCCGTTCCAAACCTCTTTGCACAGGTAGCTAGCTTTCTCTGCAGTTTGCTGTGAATGGCTCCATCATGTACCCTGTGTGAGTCTGTTAAATTATATACACGGGCGTCAGAAAATAAAAGTCTTTTCACTTTTCTGCATTTTGGATAGGGTCATATTAATGTGGCTCTATAATTTGCCCTATCGCGCATGTTGGGGCATTTTCTGCATCTGTGTAGGCTGCATCTTTACTGTTTTCCACAGCTGCATGGAATTCCACTCACCCAGGCCCATATTACTCCTGGTGAAGCTGGAAGGGGATGGCTGTGTACCTGTGCCATTTCACATGAGTTTGTAGGACAAGTACCTGGAAGTGGATCTCTGGGCTACAGGGAAAGTATCTAAAGGGTTGTTTGGATTCAGCCAAATTGCTCTCTGCGTGGGCTATGCTGATGTTTGCCCTCCAGCAGCCGAGGCGCCCCCTTGCTCGCTCATAGGTCTGCTACTGTCTGCTGCTGCTGCTAAATCTGCTGCCAAGTCGCTTCAGTCGTGTCCGACTCTGCGCGACCCCATGGACGGCAGCGCCCTAGGCTCCGCCATCCCTGAGATTCTCCAGGCAAGAACACTGCTGCTACTAACTCCTACTGTGTGGCCTCGTGAATTTTTAAAGTTTATTGTGTGATTACCAGTGAGGTTGAGCATCGTTTCAAATGATCACTCGCAGTTTCTCCCTGCTTCTCCAAACCTTTGGACTAGTTTCCTCTTGGACTGCTGTTCATTTGTAGTAGCTGCTTATTTATTGCGGATCTGAAGATATCATACATGCTACAGACATTTCTCCCAGGTTCTTCGTTTTGACATCATGCATGGTATCTTGCCAGAAGTGTTTATTGCTTTTTGGTTTTCCTTTAGTCTTCCTCTTTTTTTTTTTTTTCTTTAAAACCACAGCCTTTAGGAGGATTGCTCCTGGACAAGATGTTTATAAAAATAGAGCAAGCAATTTATAGAACAAATGGCTGAAGGGAGAGACTAACATCAGAGCCTCCCCTTCCCCCCACAAAACAATTTAAGGGTTTCTGCTGTTCCTCCCCTTCTGCCATCTTAAAAATAGAAAAGAGTGTTGTACACACAAGAAAACAACTCTGCGTGTATATACAGGAGGGGTCAGAAGAGGGTAAATTGAAGTGAAAATGAAAGCCACGTCTGGTAAAGCCTTAAGCCTCAGCCTTTGACCCAGGGATCCATCCTGGGGAGGGAGTCTGAAGGCAGCTAAACTTCTGGAAGAAGGGAGGAGATTGTTAATGTCCATAGATGGCCAGCAGAGCATCTGCTAGATACGAGGACACCTGGGGGGTGGGGTGGTCCCAGCTACCGGAGGGCAAGTGCTGAGTCCTCAGGAAGTGCTGTTCAATGGCCCTGGGGGGGAATGTGTGTGTCCTTTGTGCAATAACAAAAACCGGGGGTCGGCCATGAAGACATTTGTGGGTTTTCCTGCACGTGAATTACATTTTCACTTCTGGTTTTTACATTAAAAGAAAAAATGCTGAACTCTAGTTATAAACGGTTTGCAAGCTGCAGTGGTACGTACCCCCGTGTTCTGCAACTTCTTTTGAAATGAATAGGGGGAATGGGGGCAGATCAGGGAGGGATAGATATCTAGACTCGACTCCAAACAAGCTCAGGGAACTGTGATGGTAGGTGGCAGTGAATCTAGGTGGCAGTCCCAGGAAAACTCTTGGCTTTACTGTCTGAAAATCTTACTAAGAGTTATTGGGGAAAAGTACATTAGGGTTTAGCATGATGCTGGTGAAGCTTAGGTTCGAGGCCAATTACTTACACTAGTCCCTTTCAAGGTCCTACACCTCCTTTTGAACTTGTAACTTAATATTTTTCTTACAGTGAGTCCCCCCAATTGTAAAAAGCTTCCAGCACCACAGAACCTGTATCTGCCTGATTGTGCTATAAAAATGGAGTTAACCCACCAGCTGGGTGATGACTGAATCAATGATAGTACACTGATACTGCAGTCACCGTGAGGTGGCCTTCTAAAGCTTTAGCTACTAGGGGCTTCTCTCCATCCTTTACCACTACCCTGCTGGTGGTGGTTCCGGAGGTTAGATTCTGCGCTGGCAACGCAGGGGGCGTGGTTTCGGTCCCCGGTCCGGGAACTAGATCCCACATGCCGCAGTTTGGATGCTGCAACTAAGACCCGGTGCAGCCAAAAAAAAAAAAAAACCCACCTGTAGGCAGGAGCCTTAAATTGTGGTTAGGAGCGTGGACTTGGGAGCCAGTTTCTGATTTTATCCCAGCTCCCTTACCTACTAGCTGTGTGACCTTGTGAAGCTTACTTCACCTCTCTGTGCCCCAGAGTCGCTGTCTGCAAGCGTGGGTTATTCCAAGGATGGAATCTGTACATAAAAGGGCTTAGAAAAGGGCCTGGGACAGAGTAAGGCCTAGAGGAGTGTTGGCTATTATAATAACGTTAGGGAAGAAACAAAAATGGTTAGGGGAAAAATATGGAAACTTGGCAATCTGTGCCAAAGGCTCCTCGTACATGGTCTTACCTTTTGACCCACTGATTGCACTCTTGGGAACATGCCCGAAGGAAACAGCCGGAAATTTGGGGAAAAAACAATGTAGAGACAGGTTGGTCAGAGGGCTGTGCAGAATGGAAGGAAGCGTGGTAATGGCTGGGGGGCGGGCGGGCCACTCTGGGGACGGAGGCCAGGCTCTGCAGCCATTACTCAGGGTCGGAAGCGTGGGTAATAACCGGAATGTGTGTGTTCTGTTCTTTTGTGGAATAAAGCAAACAGGATCTGCCCACATCCACTCTGCGGTTCACTGAACTAACCCCAGAGTCTCTTGGGTGGGGGATTCCTGGGGATTCTTTTTCCTTCTTAAGACTTTTTCCAGCTTTTCCCCATTTTTTTTTTTTTTTCCAAAAGGAATTCAGATTGTGGACAAAGATGCCTCGATGAATGCAAAGATGTCAGCCATGTGCTGTTTGGAAGACTGGAAACAGTTGAAATTAAGAAACAGACTGTCCAAATGTAGGCAATAGAAAGGGTCTTTACAAGTGGGATGTCTACACAATAGGATATTTCATCACCATTTAAGAGAACACCATCTTTGGGGAGAAATTTTTAGGAAGGGGAAGAATTTTTAATGATCAGGAGAATATACTTAAGGTCTAAGAACTGTTAAAATAGGGAAGAACACAGTATGACTCTGACCAGTTTATTTTTACAATATTTGTCTTCGGCTGCACAGGGTCTTGGTTGCGGCGTGTGGGCTCCAGTCCCCTGACTAGGGTTGGAACCGCGGCCCCCTGCTTTGGAGAGCAGAATCTTAGCCACTAGACCACTAGAGAAGTCTAATTCTAAGGGTGAAGGTTAGATTAGGGTGTGCTTTACCACAGTTAAAACATAAGTCCCATCGCCATTCTTTCGTGTAACAAATGATGACAAGATCATTGTTTGAAAAAGAATATCTGGAATGTACCAAATGCCACTGAATCCTACAGCCTAAGATGGTTAGTTTTATGAGAGGTGAATTTAACCTCAATTTTTTGAAAAAGGAAAAAACCCCACAACCCCCCCTCCCCAAAAGAAAACCTCTGAAGAGGCAGTGTGTCGGTCGTGTTCCGGGAAAAGCAAGGAGCGTAGTGTAGTTGGAGCGTCGTGAGGAAGGTGTAAGATCAGAAGGTAAGCGGGAGTCGGAACATCAGTTACTGTGGTCCACGCCGGTGACTGTGGGTGAGGAAGCCAGGCGCGAGCGGCCGCTGGTGCGGACTGGCGCCCCCTGGCGGCCGTCTGGGGAACAGGGAAAGCAAGGCCTCCCTGAGTCCCGCCCGGAGGTGGTGGCGGCTCCATCAGCGCCGGCAGGTCGGGTGCAGAGGGGTGGGTGCACCCAGGGTACATTTTGAAAGTGAATCCACCATCAATGGCTGACCTACAAAGAACAAAGCCAGTGGACTCTTGCCTGGTCTGGAGTTGTCATTTCAAGATGGGGGAAGACGGGAGAGAGAGGGGCCCAGAGGTGGTGTGGGCGAATCAGGAACTCGGATTGCTGGTGCCCGTTAGACGCTCAATTGGCTGTGTTGAGTAGGCAGTTGGATGTAAAAATCTAGCATTCAAGGGCTAGAAATATGCATTTGGAATCTGCATTAATTATATCCCATACCCATAAATGCCCAGTCTCTCCCTACTTACTGCTGTGCTTAGTCGTTAAGTCGTGTCCGACTCTTTGCAAACCCCATGGACTGCAGCCCGCCAGGCTCCTCTGTCCATGGGGATTCTCCAGGCAAGAACACTGGAGTGGGTTGCCCTGCTCTCTTCCAGGGGCTCTTCCCAACCTAGGGTTCGAACCCAGGTCTCCCACATTGCAGGCGGAGTCCTTTACCAGCCGAGCCAGCAGAGAAGCCCAAGAATACTGGAGTGGTTAGCCTATCGCTCGTCCAGAGGATCTTCCCGACCCAGGAATCGAAGTGGGGTTTCCTGCACTGCAGGCGGATTCTTTACCAGCTGAGCTACCAGGGAAGCCCAAAAACATTGCGGCTAGCAGAGAATGGTTTCGATCCATTGACCTCTGGGTTATGGGCCCAGCACGCTTCCGCTGCGCCACTCTGCTAACGTTTCGTGCAGTAGAATTTAAATTTAATAAAGCAATTCCTGGCAGCCCACACACAATGGAACAGCGAACAGCATGGTGTAGTTTGCATTTTAGACTTTTTCAGGCACCACCCCCTCTCCATCTGGGTCTGACCCAGGGTTATCAGTTGAGTCAGGGTCTCCAACCACTCCCGTGTTCAGCGACTTGCTAGGAGGTCCTACAGGAGTCAATATAAAATTGATACAGTATAGTCGATACCGTAGAGATGTAGTAGGACACGCAGCGGATCCAAGGGGAGAATCCCAGGGCAGCCACTGGCCAGCTTCCTGCCTCTGGCTCCTCCCAGCAGGGCTGCCCCGGCACGTTTCCCTAGCAACGAAAATGCGGCCACTTGTATTCAAAGTTTGCGCGCAGAGAAGCGCGTTAGAGACTCAGGACCCACTCGAAAATTTGGGGGAGGCTGTTCACGTAGGCACAGTCTACCCAGCATGTACCTAAATTCCAGAAAGGAAGCAAACACCAGCAGCATAAACCATACTGCTTTGTAAGTCTAGGCAGAGAGAGCAGTTCTTAGCTTCAGGAAAGTTTTGGGTTAGGGGAGGAAAATCAGTCAGTTTCCCTGATCCAAGGGGAGGGCGGATCTTGCCTGCAGTCCTTTCTAATGCTAGTAATTGTTTCTGGCGCTCCAGCTGCCCCCACCTCCCACCCCTTGACGCTTGCTGTCAGGCTGAATCTGTATCTCTCCACTAGCAGTGATAACGAGACGAGAAACCAGATAAGAAAAAGAAAGCCTAAGTCCCCAAAGCAGAGCTAAAACCATTAATCTTCTTTAAGAAAATATAGGCTCATGGGTTAAGAATCCGCCTGCCAAAGCAGGAGACTCAGAAGACACCGGTTTGATCCCTGGGTCGGGGTAAGTTCTCCTGGAGGAGGACAATGACAACCCACTCCAGTATTCTCACCTGGAAAAGCCCATGGACAGAGGAGACTCAGGCTACAGTCCACAGGGTGGCAAAAAGAGTCAAACACGTCTGAGTGCGCACACATAGGTTTGATGTAAACACCTTGCTGCTGCTGCTAAGTTGCTTCAGTCGTGTCCGACCCTGTGCGACCCCATAGACGGCAGCCCACCAAGCTCCGCCGCCCCTGGGATTCTCCAGGCAAGAACACTGGAGTGGGTTGCCATTTCCTTCTCCAATGTATGAAAGTGAAAAGTGAAAGTGAAGTCCCTCAGTGTCTGACTCTTAGCAACCCCATGGACTGTAGCCTACCAGGCTCCTCCGTCCATGGGATTTCCCAGGCAAGAATACTGGAGTGGGGTGCCATTGCCTTCTCCAATAAACACTTTATTTAACCACAAATCATGAAGTATAATTAAAGAAAAAAGTACCTTGGACTTCATCAAAATGAAAGTCTTTTGCTCTTCAAAAGACACTGTTGCAAAAGTGAATAGGCAAGCCACAGACTGGGAAAATAGTTCCAAGACAGATAGCTCACAAAAAACTTGTATCTGGAATCTATAAAGAATCCTTACAATCTAATAAGAAGACAAATAGCTCGATAAAAAATGGGCCAAAGATCTGAGGAAGTAGACACTTCATCAGAAAAGACTGGCAACTAAGGGCATGAAAAGTCTTCATTAATCTTTAGGGAAATGCAATTTTATTTTAATTTTTAAAGCATTTCTTTAAAAAAATTCTATTTATTTGACTGCACCGAGTCTTAGTTGCACCTGCAGGGTCTTCGATCTTCACTGTGCCATGGGGATCTTTAGTTGTGGCAGGTGAGCTGTTACATGTGGCACATGGAATCTGGTTCCCTGCCCAGGGATGGAACACAAGCCCCCTGTATCGGGAGCTCAAAATCATAGCCACTGAACCACCAGAGAGGTCCCGACAAGTGCAAAATTAACACACTGAGATAGTTCCCCAGGCCCGCTGGAATCTTGAAATGAAAAAAAACTGAGTCTTCCAAATGGAGGTGAGGGTTAGGATGGGGATGAAGCAACCAGAACTCTGGCACCCGGCTTGTGGGAATATGAAATGTTACAACCTCCATGGACAACAGTTTGGCAGTTTCCTTAAAAAATGAACCATATACCCCTCTATGACCCAGGAATTTCACACCTAGGTATTTATGCCAGAGAGGAAAGCCTCAGTTCAGTTCAGTTCAGTTCAGTTGCTCAGTCGTGTCCGACCCTTTGCGACCCCATGAATCGCAGCACGCCAGGCCTCCCTGTCCATCACCAACTCCTGGAGTTCACTCAGACTCACGTCCATCGAGTCAGTGATGCCATCCAGACATCTCATCCTCGGTCGTCCCCTTCTCCTCCTGCCCCCAATCCCTCCCAGCATCAGAGTCTTTTCCAATGAGTCAACTCTTAGCATGAGGTGGCCAGAGTACTGGAGTTTCAGCTTCAGCATCATTCCTTCCAAAGAAATCCCAGGGCTGATCTCCTTCAGAATGGACTGGTTGGATCTCCTTGCAGTCCAAGGGACTCTCAAGAGTCTTCTCCAACACCACAGTTCAAAAGCATCAATTCTCTGGCAC
>SJYT01081087.1:99247-136169 GCA_006410635.1 Cephalophus harveyi
GCTTTTATCCATCATGCTATCAGGAAGCTGGTTCAGAGCACAGGCTCCACAGTCAGACAAGGCCTGGTGTGACCTCAGCTAAGTACCTCAGTTTGCCCATCTGTAAAATGGGGTGATCACAGTTCCTGCCTTTTAGGGCCTGAAGGAGGCTCTAATGTCACTGTATATTCAAGGGCTGGCTGCTCTTATTAATAACAGAGCTGCCTTCCCTGATCTGTTTACAGAACCCCCCACCATCCTTCCTGGCTTTATTTTTCTTCCCAGCACTCACGACAGCCTCTCGAAATCTGTTTGTTTCTGTTTTCCTGTGTCTGTCTGCTTGACCATAACGTGAGTCCCAGAAGGCGGGGACCACGTCTGCTTACTGTGTGACCCCAGGCCTGCGGAGCTTGGGTGTGGGTCACTGCGAGGCTGTGGGGGGAGCCTCTGTGTGCGTGCAATTGGGCTGCAGTGTCTCTGCCTGAGTGTGTCCCTGGGCTGGTGTGTGGTTCTGCAATGGTGTTCAAGTTGTGATGCATCCCAGTGAGAGTCTGGCTGGGTTATTGTGTTAGTTAATGTTGTGTGTGTGTGTGTGTGTGTGGTTGTATTGCTGTGTGCCGGGGTCTGCCTCCCAGGGTAGCACTGTGGTTGTATAGTCTCATTGTGTGTCTTGTCCCTGCCATGGTGATGTGTACCATTGTATTACTGTGTAATTGTGTGCCTTTGTCTCTTGGGAGCAGGTGGAGTTGTCTGTTGCCGTGTGCCTATGTCAGGGGGCATTAATGATCCTGTGTGTGTGTGCAGCTGTGCGCTTGTGTATCAACGTCCGTGACCAAACCCAGTGGTGTGTGCTCTGTATACAATCGTGTGTCCCAGTGAGCAGGATCTCAGGGTGGGCTGTTGTGTCCCCGGCTGGACATGGGTGTGTTGTGTTACTGTGTGTCCAGGGTACAGTTGTGTGTTCCGCCACACGGCCGAGGAGAGGCGGCAGTCACTGTGAGCTGTGCATTTGGGGGTGTTGATGTTGTGATCCCGGCTGGGTATGGGCTGGGCTGTTGTGTATTGAGAGTGAAGGGTGTTTTTGTGTCGTTGTGTAGCAGAATAGAGGTATGTGCTGAGTTGTGTTGTGTCTCTGGTTGGGCTGTGGTTTGTCTGGATGTGCAGTGGTTTAGCCAGGTGAAGGTGAGAGCTGTGTGTTACCACTTGTGTGTGTGTACACGTGTGTGTGAGGGAGAGTGAGCAAGAAAATGGTTTCCAGCCCCAGAACCATGACTAATGTCTCCAGCATCCCCCACTCCTTGGCGACAGAGACCTTTTTGTTCTCGGTGGCATAAAGGGAGTGTGTGGAGGAGCTGGAAGGGCTTTAAGAAAATACTGAAAATGTATTTGCTCCACTCATGACGAAGGTTGGAAGCTGGGACGAACATAACAAAGGGTTATGAGCGTTTACTGAGTGCCCAAGGCTGGGAATGGATAACGAAGGGTCGATATGCCCGGCCTTGAGGCGTCCGAAGGCTTCCTTCTGACCACCTGTTTCTGAGAGCAAGGACTGTTGTTTCATGATAAGACTCCCTTTAGAGTTTCGCCAAAGCTATGTTATGGCTTGGGAGGTGGGAACTGTATTTTATGCTTGAATGCTTTAATGTTTATCTGGAATGGCTACGTGCAAGTCAGCCTTATGCTCTATTCCCTGAAAATTATAAAACTACACAATTAGATAATAAACTTTGTCAGTCCACTAGAGGCTGTCCCTGAGTGTCCTTTTCAGAGTGCAGTTCTCCGAGCCTTATAGGAGTGTTTCATTCTTCAGGCCCCTGGCAAATTCTCAGCCTCAAGTCTGGTCGACAAAACAGTCTCTGGGCATTTGCTCTGTGCCCAGCCACTTGCTGCGTGTTTGAGAACGTCAGACCCGGGACAACCAGAGTGGTTGGGGTAGTGATGAGGCGCCCTACAGGGACCCTGGCCAGCCTGAGGGGTGTGGGTGGGCTTCCTTGAGGACAGCTTTGTTAGAAGATAATTTTGGGGAGAGAGACTTTGGGGAAACCAAGACTCAAACAGATCTAAAAGTGAACACGTGTTAAAGATTTCACTTAAACCTGTGAAGTGTTACAACTGGTTCAGAGGAGACTCAAAGAACAGACACACTGACTTCCCTAGAAGTCCAGTGGTTAAGATTCCGCACCTCCAGTGCAAGGGGCACAGGTTCGATTCCTGGACGGGGAACTAAGATCCCATGTGCTGCGGGGTGTGGCCAAAAAATAAAAAGTTAAAAAAAAAAAAGTTGCATTTATAGATCAGAGATAGTGAATCAAAAATGCAAGTAGAGGCAAAACATTTGGGGGGGAGTCTTATGGTCTCAAAATTTGTGTTTCTTCCAAATTCATATGTTGAAATTCTGTTCCCCAGAGATGATGATATGAGAAGGTGGGGTCTTTGGGAAGTGCTGAAGTCATGAAGGTGGAGCCCTCGTGAGTGGGATTAGGCTCCAGGGAGATCCCCAGTCCCTTCCACCTGGTGAGCTCACAGCAAGAAAGTGCCAGCCATGAACACAAGAAGGCCCTCATTCAGCCATGCTGGCTGGCACCTTGATCTTGGGCTCCCAGCCTCCATAACTGGGAGCAATACATATCTGTTGTTTATAAGCATATAAGCTGTAGTATTCTGTCATAGCAACCCAAATGGACTAAGGGAGGTAGGGTTTTCCTTCCAGACAGAATTTATGTGCATACCTCTACAGAAGATTCATCGTGGAATTTCCCTGGCCATCAAGTGGTTGAGACCCTGAATTTCCAATGCAGGAGGTGCGAGTTCCATCCTGGTTGGAAGACTAAGATCCCACATGCTGCATGTCACGGCAACACCCCTTCCCGCCCCCCCCCCCCCAAAAAAAACACGAACAAGCAAACAAAAACAGAAGCTGTATCTTGTGTTGCCTTCACTTACCTACAGTTTATAGAGCTGTAAAACAGACCCCATAGAATCAGGTAACGCTGAATGATTGGTTACAGTTCGAATTATCCCCCACCCAGAATTCGTCTGTGAAGTCCTAACCCAACACCCCCCCCCCCCCCCCCCCCCCCCCAAAAAAAACACGAACAAGCAAACAAAAACAGAAGCTGTATCTTGTGTTGCCTTCACTTACCTACAGTTTATAGAGCTGTAAAACAGACCCCATAGAATCAGGTAACGCTGAATGATTGGTTACAGTTCGAATTATCCCCCACCCAGAATTCGTCTGTGAAGTCCTAACCCCCAACAGCTCAGAATGTGACCTTGTTTGGAAACAGGCTTGTTGCAGATGTAATGAGTGAAGAGGAGGTCATTTGGCATGGGTCTTGTAAACTGGGGAAACTTGGACCCAGACATGCACACCGGGAGCGTGTCATGTGAATGTGAAGGCGCATCTGAATGATGCGCTTATAAGCCAAGGAACACCAAAGATTGCCAGTCAGACACCAGAAGCTAGGGGAGAAGCAGGGAGCAGATTCTTTCCCACAGCACTCAGGAGGAAACAACCCTGCTGACACCTTGATTGCTGACTTCCGGCCTCTAGAACCAGGAGATAAATGTCTGTGGTTTAAGTCACTCAGTTTCTGGGGCTTAGCGATGATAGTGATGATTAGCAAACTAAGACCAGTAGTCCTGTGGGGATGTGAGAGTTGGACCATAAAGAAGGTCAAAAGAGGGACCAGAAGGAGAGCGCCAAAGGATTGAAGCTTTCCAACTGCGGTGCTGGAGAAGGTTCTTGAGAGTCCCTTGGAGAGCAAGGAAATCAACCCAGTCAGTCCTAAAGGAAATCAACCCTGAATATTCATTGGAAGGACTGATGCTGAAGCTGAAGCTCCAGTACTTTGGCCACCTGATATGATGAGCCGACTCAATGGAAAAGACCCTGATGCTGGGAAAGATTGAAGGCAGGAGGAGAAGGGGGCGACAGACGACCAAATGGTTGGATGGCATCACCGACTCAATGGACATGAGTTTGAGCAAATTCTGGGAGACAGTGAAGGACAGGGAAGCCTGGTGTGCTGCAGCCCACCGGATCACAAACACTGACCACGTGACTTAGCGATTGAACGACAGCAACAGATATATTAATAATATGGAGAAGCCACAGTTAACCAAGACACAAAAATTCTCCTACAATATGTTGTCTCCTACAATATGATTCCTGGAGGATGAGCAGGATCAGGCAGCAAGGAAGGGTAGAAATAGCTGCGCAAAGGCCCAGAGGCCGGTGAGTGGGTGAGGTCCAAGATTCCATGTGGCTAGGGCACTGAGAGGGACCAGAAGGGAACAATGAGGCCAATCAGGGGCGGAGCATGCTGGTTATCTTGTTGCAGTTTTGTTTTCTTTTTTCTTTCAGTCATGTCCAACTCTTTGCGGCCCCATGGACTGCAGCACGCCAGGCTTCCCTGTCCATCACCAACTCCTGGAGTTTACTCAAACTCATGTCCATTGAGTCGGTGATGCCATCCAACCATCTCATCCTCTGTTGCCCCGTTCTCCTCCCACCTTCAATCTTTCCCAGCATCAGGGTCTTTTCCAATGAGTCAGTTCTTCGCATCAGGTGGCCAAAGTATTGGGAGTTTCAGCTTCAGCATCAGTCCTTCCAGTGAACATTCAAGACTGAATTCCTTTAGGATGAACTAGTTGGATATTCTTGCTCTCCAAGGAACTCTCAAGAGTCTTCTCCAGCACCACAGTTCAAAAGCCTCAATTCTTCAGCACTCAGCGTTCTTTATAGTCCAACTCTCATATTCATACATGACTACTGGAAAAACCATAGGTTTTACTAGATGGACCTTTGTTGGCAAAGTAATATCTCTGCTCTTTAATATGCTGTCTAGGTTGGTCATAACTTTTCTTCCGAGGGGCAAGCGTCTTTTAATTTCATGGCTGCAGTCACCATCTGCAGTGATTTTGGAGCCCGCAAAAAATAAAGTCTATCACTATTTCCACTGTTTCCCCATCTATTTGCCGTGAAGTGATGGGATCAGGTGCCATGATCTTAGCTTCCCCTTAGGAGATCCCACTTTCCCCACCAGGGACTGAACCCTGGCCACCACAGTAAAAGCCTGGAATTCTAATCGCTGGACCACCAGGGACTTCCCAAGGCTTGGGTTTTTGTTCTGAGCACCCTGGGAGCCTGAAAGACACCTGATTATGGGACACTGATTACGCCCGGCTGCATGTTAACCGCTCTGCATCACAGGCTCGTTATATTGATACCTGCCCAAGACCACTGAGATCACACAGCTGGCGGCAATGGGGGTGGGGGGGTTATACACATCTGGTGGGAGGGAGGGGACTTCAGTGCCGATCAGGCGGCGCCCAGGTCTGGATGCCAGGCTTTATTTAACAAGGCAGCGGGTCCCCCGGACTGCTCATTGAAAAAAACCTCAGCTTCAGGGGCCGCCCATGTGTTCCCCGAATCCTTGCGAACTCGGCCCTCTTTCCTCCTCAGGCCGCCCTCAAGGTCCTCCCAGCGAAACGAGGAAGGTCAGTTGCAGTTCCGTTTGCAACCAGCAGCTGTTGGCCCTGAACCCCCGCCCCATGAGACCGTACCATTCTGGTTCGGAGGAGGGGGGGTCCGGGAGCGGGGTGCGCAGAGGACTCTTCTGAGGACCCCCTCTGCCGGGGTTTTCCCTGGCCTCACAGGGAACGAGAGGGAAGATGTGCGTGGGGGGCTCAGGGCGGTGGGCGGCAGGGTGCCTCTCGCCCCCACTCTGGGGGCCTCTCCTCATCCCCCCCTCTCCCGGCATGGTCCGCGCTGCGAAACGCCGCGTGCTAGGCCTGTGTGCACACGCCCCGCCCGGGGCGCAGATCTCGCCCTGCCTCGCCCGGGTTCGCATCGCGAGTTCGTGCTGCAGCGGGCACCGCGGTCTGGAGCTATGGCGGTGGTCGTCCGAGTAGTTTATTGGTGAGCACGCGGGCCAGAGGTGCCCTCTTCGAATCCCGCCCGGGCCCCGCCCTGTCCCGCCGGAGCTGGGCTCTGGGGGAGTCGGGGGTGCGCGGGGGAGGGGGCAGGACCCTTGGGGAGCCCTGCACTGGGGAGAGGGTTCCGTGTGGGTGCGATGGGCGTGGGAAAAGGCGGAAAACAGAGGATGTTGATTTCTCGGCCCCCTCTCCCCAATTTGTGACATTCTAGGCGTCTCAGGTCCTAAAAGGTAGAACTGAGGCACGTGTGTGTCGATTTAACCCCCACCCCCACCCCGATTCCCGGGCTCAGGGTGGAGAGCAGGTGGGGGTCGGTTTGTAATGCAAGAGGAACCTCTCTGGGCGGTTCGGTCTCCCCTCCCGCAGGACCGGTCGTCGGGTGGGCCGGCCAGAGTCAGGAGGTTCCAGATCGTTCCAGATCGTCCCGGCCTGTTGGGCAAGGACTTAAACCCAGACGGTGGATGCGTTTTTGCTATTAACCCTCCTCGTTTTCTGACCCCACATTTCCCATCCGTAGAGGGAGTGATTTTTTTTTAAATTTATTTTTGATTGTGGCATCATTGCTTTCCCATATTGTGTTCGTTTCTGCCATATGTCAACGTGAATTGGCCGTAGGTGTACATATGTCCTCTCCCTCTTGAACCTCCCTCCCCCACCTCTAGGTTGTCGTCTTAATGGTTATGGCGGAGGGAGTGCGGTGTGTTGGGTGTTACACATTTGGTGTAATTGCCCGCTTTAAGGGTGAAGCCGTGTGCTCGGCAGGAAGTGTTCTGTCCCGTAGACGGTGTCACAGCCCTGGCGCCGTGGACGGTACTGGCTGCACAGGCATGCTGGCCTGTGGGCGCCTAATCAATACGTGCTCCCTGAATTTCCTTCCCCAGAAACTCCCGGGGCAGGGATTTTAGCTCCATTCTGCAAGTGCGGAAACCGAGGCTGGGAGTGGGGCACGGGCGGATCACAGGGGTACCCCGCGCCTGGGTCTGCTGGCTCTCCTGTTGAAATGTCCGCTTGGGCGGGGGAGGAGGGTCCCTGCCTGGGGGTTTGAAAGGTTCAGACCTGTCACTGTTAGTTAGCAGAGTCCCTGCCCGCTGAGTCAAGCAGAGGGTAGAGTGACATTTTGAGGCGCCTCCCCTTCCCCTCCCCCGCTTTGCCTGTGCACCAGGCTCCGGTCCCGAAATAGTCTGCGGGGCGGGGCGGGGCGGGGGGTGGGAAACCCACCCACAGCAGGAGCAGGAAGAAGGTGTGAGTTCCCTGCTCCACAGCCTTGCTGTCACCCTGATTGAAAAAGATTACTCTAACGAATTAAATTCCACAAAAATGTTCTGTTTCCCTTCAAAGCAGCACCTATTTCCAAGTGTCTGTGACTGACATGACTCTTAATGTGCATTTTTAAACGAGACCATTTTGTGTGCAAATATTGCAGGAAAAAGAATTCCTTGGTCCAACGATCCCGAGGCTCCTCTTCTGGTGAGACTCTCAGAGATGAAATTGCCCTTGAATGTTATCCTTCGGGGCGGGGGGTGGGGCGGGGCGGGGAGGCGGTTATCCTTCACCCTCAGGCGCGGGAGGGCCTTGGGAATCTGCAGTAATGCTTTCCCTGAAGCTTGGGTCCCGGCGGCGGGTGGGGCTTGCTGTCTTTGGGCAGCTCTCCGCCTGACCTGGCTCTCTCCCCTCTGCCGCCCTCTCCCCTCTGCCTCGCGCGTGTGCTCTCTCCTCGTCGTCCCCGATTCTGTGCACCGCCCCCCCACGCTCTGGCTCTTGTCTCCCTTGCTCTGTGCGTTTTCCCTGTGCGGCTGGCTCCCTTCCTGTGCCTCTCCGTCTCTGCTGCACCCCGCCCCCGTGTGCCTCCGTGTCTCTCTTCTCTTTTGAGAGTGTGTGTCTCCTCCTCCTCGTATCATCCATGTCCCTCTTCATCTCTGCCTGCTTCCTCCCCCCCATTTGCCTCTGTCTCCTTGCCTGCCTTGCCTCTCCCCTCCCATCCCTGGATTCCCACTGTCCCCTTCTCTCTCCCCTCCCCGGATCTCCACGGTCCCCCTCCTCCTCTCCCGGGACCCACTCACTTGGACACGCTCCCACCAGTGGTGCTTGAGGCTACAAGCCCAAGGTAAGCTATGTGGTCCTAAGAGGCGGCCCTGGAAAGTGGGGGAGGGGGGTTAGCCCATGGGGGGGCCCACCTATGTGGCTTCTGTGGACCCTGGTGTGACCACCCACCCTTTTCCAGTATCTTCAGCTCAAGAAGAAGTTAGAAGATGAGTTCCCTAGTCGTCTGGACATCGTGAGTCTCGGGAGGGGGAAGGAGTCAGACGTGGGTCCTGTCTGTCCCTCAGTCCTGGTGGCAGTGGGGGTGGTTTGGGTCAGCGGCCCCCCCCCTGGGAAGGGGCAGGTGTCCACAAGGGGTCATCTCCGCCCCTCCAGCATCTCTCCTTCTCCCCAGTGCGGTGAGGGGACTCCCCAGGTCACCGGCTTCTTTGAAGTGTTCGTAGCGGGAAAGCTGGTTCACTCCAAGAAGGTATGTCTGTCCATCCTGCCTCACTGGGGGCCAGTGGGGAGTTGGGACTGGGGTTGGCGTCTTGGTCCCAGCCCATCCCTCCCCTGGTCCTCCCTTCTCCAGGGAGGCGATGGCTATGTGGACACGGAGAGCAAGTTCCTGAAGCTGGTGGCCGCCATCAAAGCCGCTTTGGCTCAGGCCTGATGTGCCCTGAAGGCAGAGGTGAGGGGGGCCCCCGCCCCGAGGCCGCAGAGCTGACCCCTGGTTCTCAATGGACTCCAAACCTGAGGACTAGTTTCCAGCCCAGTACATTCCACTGGTTGCAATTTCCACTTTGTTCTCTGGACCATAGCACTGCTTTTCAGCATTTTCTGAGCCTGATTTTCAACGTTGGAGCTTCTGTGTTCCAATGAGCCCCACACTGAGCCTACTCTAGAACTGGGCCCTTGTCACTAACCTAGTCCGTAACCAAGCTGTGGCTCCCGGCTTTTGAGATCCTGGAAGCAGTTTCTACCCTCCATCTAAGCTTGAGTGCCAGTTCCTGCCCCACGTGTGCTAGAACTGAGCGTCTGTCCCAGGAGCCTGTGGACCCAGCCTCCTGCCCCCAGCATGCTTTGCACCAGCAACCTGGTTCTCAAATGTTTTGACCTCGAGTTCTGTTTCTCGTCATCCTCACTGGAGCAGAATGAGGCTGCTTTCAGTGGGAATTTGGACCTGCAGTACAATTTGAATCAATGCAGTACAAAAATACGAATGTCTTACCTCCTATGCAGGTCTGAAAAGGAGGGAGTCTCCCCAAATTACAAAAAAAAAAAAAAAATCAATAATTGCATAATTCCAAAAAAAGAAAAAAGATGCACAAAGAAAAAGGAAAAAAAAAAGAATTCCATAATCCCCAGGCTGCATGAGCTGGCTCTGTGTAGGCTGTTGCTGTCAGGAGGGAGGGGTGCCCCTTTAGGGGGGGACTTGAATTCTTAAATGGAGCACATCCCTTGCAGAAACACACCATTTGCCACCTCCAGACTGTCACTCACTCAGATGCATTTGGTTAAACCAGCATGAGGTTGGCTTGGATTCTAAAGTCCACCAATGATGATTTTATCCAAGATAAGCCAAGATGGGATTCATACAAAAGAGAGAGGGGAAGGAGTGCAATTTCAGGAGTCCCGAAACCCCCCGTCAGGCTCAGCGATTCTTGCAGGACTCAGAACACACCAGAGCTGTTCCACTCCCGCTTACAGGTTATTACAGGGAAAGCTTAAGAGATGAAAGGCAGGGAAGCACCTCGCTTTCATCCGGCCTCTGAACCCCCCTCCCCGCCTCTCCCCACAGACCAGTAACCGTGGCCCAGCCCCTCTCGGCAGACGCTTCATGACAGGAAGGACTGAAATGTCTCTTGGACGCCTGGTCCTTCCCTGATGTTAATCACGGCCGCCGGTTGGAGCAGAGATGGACACCCCTGGTCTTTGCCTGTGCGTGTGTGTGTGAGTGCGTGTGTGTCCCTGCACGCTGGTCCTGGTGCCTTCCCCATCCCTCATCTCCCTGCATCTCCACCGCCCCCATGTCTCCCTTCAACCCTGTGGTGTCTGGGGTGGTCCTGCTCCGGGCTTCCTTTTCAAGGGGAAGCCGAGAGGAGGATCAGGATGAGTGAGTCTCAGATTTCAGCAGTGATGGCAACAGCTCACAACTCAATAAATGGTGATGAGGTTAACAGGCCTGTGTCTGCGTGTGTCCATTTTCCCTTGGAGCAGCCTCCCGCTGGTCTCCGCTCCAGGAAATTGGTGGCTTGGTAGTGCGGAGCTAGGACCAACTCAGGGTTGAGCTTCTCAGTGGCCCCTCAAGCCAAGGTGGAGGTAGGCTCTGGACGCCCCCTGAAGCCCCCTGGAGCCGCCACGGGTGTGCATCCTGCAGGGTGAAGCGGGTTCCTGGTTCCCGCGTTTGGAGGTAACCTGGCAGTGACTGGGAGAGAAGTGCTGGGTGGCATGTTAGGCTGGCTCACCCCTCCTCTCGCCTGCCTGCCCCCTTTACTGTCCTCGCACTGGAGACAAGCTGTCCTCGCTCTGAGTTTGATCCCATGACTTGCTCTGGCCAGTGGAGTGAGGCAGACGTAAGCACACCAGCCTGGGCTTTCGGAGGCCTGGTGGTCCCCCCAGGGTCAGGACACTGGGGAGGGCCTGGCAGTCTCACAGGCTCAGTTCTTCAATCTCATGTGGCAAGATGGTAAAAGTGATGGGAGTCTGGCCACTGATGGCCTTCTGTACAATCCTCTATTTTGAGGAAGTCCCACCATGGTCAACTTTGGAACGTTGTCACCACCTCAAGGAGAAACCCTCATACTCTAGAACACCCCTCCAGTCCTGAGCACGCACCCCTTTGCTCCCCAGCACCGCCCTCCCCCCTCCTCCCCGCACCCTGCCCTGGAGCAACCACTAAATCTACTTCCTGTAGATTTCCCTATCGGAGATTTCATAAAAATGGAATCACAGTATGGTCTTGTATGGCTTCTTTCGCTTGGCATAGTGTTCTCAAGGTTAGTCCGTGATGATGATTGGCACACATCAGAACGTCATTCCTTTTTATGGCTGAATAATTTTCCACTCTTTGGGCCACCATTTCATCTGTTGGTGAACATTTAGGTGGTTTATACTCCTTGGCCACTGTGAGCAGTGCTTCTGTGGACTTCGGTGTCCACGTTTTTGTTTAAACACCAGTTCTCATGTCCTTTGGGCAGATAGCTAGGAGTGGAACAGCTGGGTCAACAGCAGTGATTTTTAAAAAAACTTTCCTGGCAGAAGGTCATATGAAGACCATTAGATTCACTCAGAATTGAGGAACTTTTTTTTTTTTTTTCTTTTATTTGAGGAACTCTCTCTCTCTTTTTTTAAAATTGTTTATTTGGCTGCACCGGGTCTTGGCTGCAGCATGTGGGATCTCGTTCCCTCACCAGGGACTGAACCAGGGTCCCCTGCATTGGGAGCGCAAAGTTGTAGCCACTGGGCCACCAGAAAATTCCCTCAAGAAACTCAATGCTTTTGGTGGCTGCCGGGGTCCAGCCCGGTGGATCCAGGGTGATTTGAAGGGTGGACGGCGTCGGCGAGGAAAACTTATTTATTTATTAATGTAAGAGTAGATTAGATTAGGGAGAAATAGTGTAGTAAGAAAATTAAGTGGAGAAAAGAGGCTGAATAACTTGGTTTACGAGCTAAACTAATAAAACTCCGGACAAGGAGTTTGCACCATCTACGTTAGGCCACTGGCGAATATCGGAAAGTGCCCCGCCTTGGGCTCTCTCTCTCACGGATCTTAAAAGCCAGGGCAAGTAAGTAGACATGATGAGCTGCCCGCTCCAGATGGGAATTCAGCCTGAAATTAAAGTAGGAAGAGGAGACATGGGAGAAACCAGTCCAGCGACTGATTCCATCCTCTATTGTTCAGAAGGCCTTTTATACCCTTGATTGTACATAGAGATCAATGGGTAATACAAAATTACGCGGCGTCAGCAGCCCTGACTCTTATCAAAACCAGGCTTTTTTTTCTCTGCATACCTAATTGTATACACAAGTCTTAGATGATTTACATGTCTTCTAGCCAGAGAGCCAATTAACATTTTACAACCTTTTTCCTGATAAGGGTTTGTCAACCAGAAGACTTATTTGTGTTGATCTTCCCAAAGTCTGGTGCCATTCTCAGAAAGCACTAAATAAAGTTACATTTTTACATAGCAAGGACACAAGGGGAGTGCAGTGATATATAACAAAAAAAAGTAACTCAAAAGTCTAGTGTTGCTAACATCAAAACTAATATATATCTCTTCCCATATCCCGTTTACATTGATTAACATCCTCCCAGGTGCCTAAAAGATAAAGAATATGGAGGTCTGGCAGCAGTCATTGAGTCAACAGTGAATACCGTCACCAATGTAATTTTTAACTCTTTAAAAAAGGCTCTATTTCTTTAAGATGCTTTTAAGCTTTGTGCCTTTTGCAGTTGGGGGCTGTAAGCAATCCACAAGCTGTAAGAAGTCTAGGGAACCTGTTAGGCAAGCTAGAGAGTTATCAGAGGGCGTTTAACTGAAACATCCCTTTCAAATGCAGAAGACTAAAGCCTTGAATTGACTTTTCCAGAAAATATCAAAAGAGTGGAAAAGCAGAGTACAAAAGCCAGCAGATTCTTATATTTTGGGGGGTGGATGCTCAAGAGATTCCAGGGGGAACCCCTGAAACCTGATCACGTCCTTGCGTATGTCAGGCTTCCTACTGCATGACCTTGTCACGGGCGGGATTTCTCACACTGGCCCCCGACAGGTGGCCATAAAGTCTGCACTTATTTCAAATATAATTCTAACCCAACGAACTCTCAGACCTTGAGTCACAGAAGTGAAGTCATTTCTCCCCTAAGCCAAATGCTGACCCATGAGATTGCGCCTGTGCTCCATGGATCCATACCCAGTATCATCTGGGAAAATCCCTGACAACCATCAATAGTACCAACAAGAAGCAAAGCCCTCACTCATCTTCATTGGTAACAATTCTGACAATTCAGTGAATTAGGGCAGTTTAGAGCAAAACCAGGTAGGTGGACTGGGACTCGAGGAAGCTTGATCTTAAGCTCACTGGAGCCTGTGTGGTGTTACCCCCAGCTCTCCCTTTGGTTTAGCCACATCACATCGTGCCACCAGTGGGTAATTTAAATAACACAAGACTCTCAAGTCCTTTGTTTAAGCAAGAAATCTAGTGGGTCAGGCTAGGCTGGGTTATGCTTCTGTGGAAACACACAAAAACAAACGCAAATCTCAATGGGTTAAGCCCAGCACGTGCAAAGCCCTCTTCAGGGCAGGTGTCCTCCCTGCGCCCATCCAGTGACCTAGAGCAGCATTTGTCCAGTAGGACGTGGTGATGATGGAATTTTTCTGTATCTGCCCAGCACCATGGCCACTGGGCACATGCCACGTGGTGCTGTGGAGAGCTTGAAAGGAGGTGGATGTGACTGAGGAACTGAGTTTTTAATTAATTCACTTATTTCTGGCTGTGCTGTGTCTTCATAGCTGTGCTCCAGCTCCCTCTAGTGATGAGTGGGGGCTACTCCCCATTTGTGGGGCACGGGCTTCCCATTGCGCTTGCTTCTCTGGTTGCGGCGCACGGGCCTTACACACGCACGCATCAGTAGTCCTGCCCTCTATGGGGTCGCACAGAGTCGGACACGACTGAAGCGACTTAGCAGCAGCAGCAGCAGTAGTCATGGACCACAGACTGAGTTGCCCCGAGGCACGTGAACTCTTCCCGAACCAGGGATCAAACCTGCGTCCCCTGCATTGGCAGGCATATTCTTAGCCACTGGACCGCCGGGCAAGTCTGGAACGAGGAATTTTTATTTTACTTTATTTCAACTGACATTCAAATTCATGGCAAGTGTGGCGCGTGGCTATCTTATTGGACAGTGCAGATCTAGATAGATAGAGATTCTCTTCTCCTGTTGTTGCACCTGGACCCACAGCATCCTCAATCCGCGTGGCTGGGAAAAGAAACACGCACTAGCTCTTAAAGACCTTAGCCAGGAAGTGACAAGCGTCTCAATTCTAGTCGCAGCCCATTGGCCAGAATGGTCACAAGAGGTTCCACCCACCTGTAGAACCCACCCGGGAACGGTGGTCAGGAAAGGAAGGGGAGCCCGAAAAAACGGTAAGCGCTAGAAATATCTACCAGGCTCCTTTTGATTTTACCTATGCGTGGAGGAAAATTGTGTCTTAACCGAGACAATTCACGTCTTCAAGAAAAAGAATTCAGCAGGATCGTCACTGGAAGCCTGAACTGGGAGAAACACTGAATTCTTTTCCAACAGCGACACCGTGTGGCCACTTTGGAGAACTGCAGCGTCCCACATCCCCTCGGATCACCAGGAATCAGTACGCACACTATAGAATCATTTCCTTGAGATTTGCTGTAAAGTGAATCACCATCTTAGGCTTGGTGATATGATACTTTTTTTTTCTTTTGCCATATGGCATGCAGGATCTTAGTTCCCAGACCAGGGATCGGGCCCACACTCCCTGAATTGAAAACTTATATAGTCTTTTATTATTATTATTATTTAAAAGATGCATTTATTTATTGGTTGTGGTGGGTTTTCCTTGCTTTGGGTGGGCTTTCTCTAGCTGCAGCAGACGGGGGCTACTCCAGAGTTGCAGTGCGTGGGCTTTTCATTGCAGAGGCTTCTCTTACTGCGGAGCCCCGGACTCTAGGAGCACAGGCTTCCGTAGCTGTGGCACTTGGGCTTTGTTACTCGGTGGCATATGGGATCTTCCCGGAGCAGGGGTCAAACCAGTGTCCCTTGCATTGCAAAGCAGAGTCATATCCACTGGACCACGAGGGAAGTCTCCCAGAACTTTTCTGTATTTTCATGTTTTCCTTTCTTTAGCTTGTTGGGTGTTCATGTGCTTGGTTTATGCCTCATGGTGGCAAGATGGCAATGTTTAAATCAGAGCCTCAACCAATTTCTCTCTCTCTTTTTTCTCTATTTTTGAGGACCATTATGAACCTATGGGTTTTTACGTATTTGACGTCCTTCAACCTGCTTGCCGATGTTCTTCTTTTGAAGCTTTAATGGTCCCACCTTTGGTTTCCTCAGCGTTTGGACAGAAACCCCATCATCTCTGAGAGCTTTTTTGTGCTTTTGCTGTGACGAGATGGTCTCAGCTCACCTTCATTTTTCTGGCCTCAGACCTGGATCCAGTCTTTATGCCAAAACTTGGGTTACTCCCAGAGGGAAATGATATTTAGAGACGATAATCTGTGTTCCTAGCACTCTAGATGAGAGATATCAAAGTCTCCAGGCCCTCAGGGGTCAAGACGCCCCATGTCTATGAGTGGGAGAAACTCCCCATGTCTGTGAGTGGGAGAAACTCATTCCAATCAACAGTGCTCCTGCCTCTGGGTCTCGCTCCCCTGCCCCCATTTCTTTAGTGTGCTTCTGCATCGATCCCTAACAGGGGCTGTTAGATAAGCAGGAGAAGCTTCTGTTACATCTTGGCAGCTCCCAGAGCCGCCCATCCTGTTATGTTTGTCCAACGCCCCCCCCAACCTCCGTCACCTGTCACATGACTCCCTTCCCTCTCTCTCCAATTTGATCTAATTTTTCTCTCTGCTCTCCTGAGGCCGGCCCAGCATAAGAGGATTGGAGCATTTGCTAAATGGGACCAGGACAGGGTCAGAGGACCGGCTGTGGGGTAGACTCAGGGGCCAGGACAGACGGCCTCAGGAGGGCGGTAGGGGGCGGTAGAGGAAGAGGGAGCTGGAAAGAGAGGTGAGTGATGCTCCCATCTGAGATGGGAAGAGACAGAGGGAGAGGGAAAGTTTTGAAAGGGAGGACATGCCCCCTGGCATGTGATGGTTAGCAGTATTTGCATGGTTGTGCGTGCATGCATGCTAAGTCATGTCCGACTCTGCGACCCCCCCGGGATGGTAGCCTGCCAGGGTCCTCTGTCCATGCGGATTCTCCAGGCAAGAATACTGGAGTGGGTTGCCATGCCCTCCTCCAGGGGATCTTTCTGACCCAGGGATCGAACCCCAGTCTCCTGCATTGGGAGGCAGGTTATTCCTACTAGCGCCACCTAGGAAACCCTTTGCATGGTCACTGGCTGCATATTTAAAGAATAAATAAGATAAGCTATAAATGAAGAGGGTGTGAGCAAGACGGGTATGGAGGAACTGAGAGAGAAAAGAAACATTGTCTGGAGTTTCAAGCAGTATGCGCGAGTCACTGTGCAAAGGACTAGGATTCCATCAACTCCTCATAAACCTGTTCTATGGACCTACAAAAACTGTATATATTTAATGTATTCAGCTGAATGAGTTTGGAGATAAGTGTAGCGAAATTTTGAATAAAAATGCAAGTGCAGCCAAGTATGTCTGTGATCTACACTGTGCTCCGTCCACTGCCCGAGTCACGGCAGATCAATCAGGGCTAGAGGAGCTTGGGCAGCATCTTTGCTTCCTGAGAGCATCTCCCTGGGACTTATGTTGGGGAGGGGAATGCCGGAGACCCCAGCAGCACCAACTGCCTAAACGGAAGTCTCCTGGTCACCAAGGAAACACGGGAAGATGTGAGTTGGGGGTTGAGAAAGTTTTGAGCTTCATCTGCCAGTGAGTCCCATGTCCCCTTCAGCCCACCTCTGATTGTGCCTGTGCCCTTATTCTGCAGATGCTGGCCTGACTGTGCCCCTAAGAGGCTGGGGCACGTGGTGAGTCAGACTAGGTCAAAGCCAAGGAAAGCTGCTGGGGAGAAGTCCAGGGACCTGAAGGGGCGGGAGAGAGGCCAGAGAGAGGGAGAAGGAAGGGAAGCACACAGGGCAGAGAGATGGGAGACGGGTGAGTCAGGGGAGGGAAAAGATGGAGATGGGGGTCAGGGGGGTGTCTCAGTGGTAGAATAGTGCCCGCGTGCGTGCTAACTTGCTTCAGTTGTGTCTGACTCCTTTCGACCCTACGGACTGTAGCCCACCAGGCTCCTCTGTCCATGGGATTCTCCAGGCAAGAATACTGGAGTGGGTTACCATGTCTTCCTCCAGGGGAATCTTCCCCGATCCAAGGATGGAACCCAAATCTCTTTTTTTGGGGGGGGGGGGGATCAAGTCATTTTATTGAGGGACTTTGGGGGAAAGATCGAAAAGCTGGGAGGACAATGACATCCGACGTCCTTCTCGAGCCATCTGCCCAGCTCCTCAGCGGCTGAAAGGGAACCCAAATCTCTTAAGTCTCCTGCATTGGCAGGCAGGTTCTTTACCTCTAGAACCACCTGGGAAGCCCGGTAGGATAAGACCACCCATTTACTCAGCACTTCCTGTAAATTAGTGCCAGTGTATCAGTTGCACACTCCGTGTAATTCACACCCATCCCCAGTGATGACTGTTACCCAAAGTCTCACAGAGGTCCAGCTGTCCACATGGCTTTCTCTGAGTGGTCCAAGAAGCAGATAAACTTGGTAAAACTCGAGAGAGTGGAGGGGTTAAGGACTGAGGTCTTCAGCTGGGCAGCCTGGTTCACGCTCAGCTTAGACGCCCGCCGTCTTCTCAGAAAGGCAGTTGAAGGCTCTGATGTTTGGTGTGACTCCTGTAGGTAAGGGATTAGGTTGCTGACCTTAAAGGACCTTTCGTAAGGATATTAGAGCATGGAGGACAGCAGCTGTCACATGGAAAGTGACACATGTGGGAGGGACCTTGTCTGTTTTTGTTTAGGGAGCAGGGCTGGGGTGCCTCAGTTCCTTTTCCTTTCTGCCCCGCCCCCAACCCCCCCTCTCTGCCTCTCTGTATGTCTCCTCTGGCTCCAGTCTCTCTCCTGTGTCCCTCAGTCTCCTTGTGGGACCTGTGTGTGTGTGTGTGTGTGTGTGTGTGTGTATTTTCTCTGAGTGGTCCAAGAAGCAGATAAACTTGGTAAAACTCGAGAGAGTGGAGGGGTTAAGGACTGAGGTCTTCAGCTGGGCAGCCTGGTTCACGCTCAGCTTAGACGCCCGCCGTCTTCTCAGAAAGGCAGTTGAAGGCTCTGATGTTTGGTGTGACTCCTGTAGGTAAGGGATTAGGTTGCTGACCTTAAAGGACCTTTCGTAAGGATATTAGAGCATGGAGGACAGCAGCTGTCACATGGAAAGTGACACATGTGGGAGGGACCTTGTCTGTTTTTGTTTAGGGAGCAGGGCTGGGGTGCCTCAGTTCCTTTTCCTTTCTGCCCCGCCCCCAACCCCCCCTCTCTGCCTCTCTGTATGTCTCCTCTGGCTCCAGTCTCTCTCCTGTGTCCCTCAGTCTCCTTGTGGGACCTGTGTGTGTGTGTGTGTGTGTGTGTGTTTATCTCCATTCCTACCAGGGCCTCTCTGATAAACATGGTCTCTTTCTATCCTCGCAACTGTCTCTCCACCCCCGCAAACCAGTCTGTCACGTGGGCCTCTAAATCCCTGCTAATTCTCACTCTATTTTGCTGAGACTGGCCTGTCCTAAGAGGATTGGAGCATTTGCTAAAGGGGACCAAGATGGGGCCAGAAAATTGGCTGTAGGGAGACCTAGGGGTCAGGATGAGCAGCAGAGAAACTGGAGACAGAGGGAACAGATAATTGGTGCAAAGTTATAAAGATCGAGGACCCCAAATGAAGCCTTTGTGGACGTTGATCCATCTGTGATTGGACCCTTGATTGATGACAAATTAACCAACTTCTCCACAAAATGACCACTGGAAATCCATGTGCATGCTCAGTCGTGTCCGGCTGTTTGCGACTCTGTGGATGGTAGCCCCTCAGGCTCCTCTCTCCATGGGATTTCCCAGGCAAAAATACTGGAGTGGCTTGCCATTTCCTTCTCCTGGGGGTCTTTCTGCCCCAGGGACTGAACCTGCGTCTCCTGCATTGGCAGACAGGTTCTTTACCACTGAGCTGGGATGAAATTCCATGAGGGAAAAAAACAAACAAACAAAAAGAAACCCCTACCTCACACCGTAGATCCACAATCAGTTCTAGTTGTTTTAAGACCTAAATATGGGAGTTAAAACTGTTATGATTTTAGGGAAGAAGACATTATCTTTATTTGATAATGAAAGATATCTTAAACAAGAAGAAAGAGAAGAGCAGTAGGGACTTCCCTGGTGGTCCAGTGGCTAAGAATCCTCCTTGACATGTAGGGGACTTGGGTTCCATTCCTGGCTGGGAAATTAAGACCCCCACATGTTGCAAAGCAATTAAGTCTGCATGCCATAAATACTGAACCTTCATGCTACAGTGGCTGCAAGGAAGCAGTGACGATCCCACATGCCCCAACTAAGACCAGATGCAGCCAAATGCTTTTTAAAAAGCAGTAATGCTAGAGAAGAAAAGAGCAACTCCGCCCTCCACACCCCCGTCCCAGAAACCCCCGTGTTAGTTGTTCATTCGTGTCCCACTCTTTGCAAACCCATGGACTGCAGCCTGCCAGACTCCCCTGTCCATGGGATTCTCCAAGGCAAGAATACTGGAGTGGGTTGCCATTTGAAACCCCTGAGCGATACTGGAAACAGCAGACTGGGAATCTCAGACTAATGTTAGCTGTAAACTGTTTTCAGTTTGTGACAAAGCAAGTAGGCCTTGAATGTCAAGTTTTTTAAAAAATTATTTTTGGCTGTGCTGGGTCTTCATGGCTGCATAAGCTTTCTATAGTTTATTGAGGTGGTTTCTCTTGTTACAGAGACCAAACTCTGGGATGTGCAGGTCTTAGTAGCTGTGGCATGTGGGATCTTCCTGGACCAGATATTGAACTGGTGTCCCTGGCATTGCAAGGTGGATTCTTAACCACTGGACTACCAGAGAAACCCCAAACAGTCAGCTTTTATAAACTTTTATGTCAACTTGAAAACGGGGGCCCATCTTGTAAAACAGCATTTTAAATTTATTTAAAAAATTTTTATTCTATTTTTTTCAGCATATCAGTGTGCCACTGATGTAAACAAAAAAACATAAATTCATTACAAAAGATAACGAGAGGCACTGAAATACACAACATTAAAATCAAGAAAATTCTACTTACAGAAAATACACATGGTAAAAATGTTTGCAACACATTAGCCACCAAAAGAGATAGATACATAAATTCAAACAAATTGAGAAAAATGGATGGGGCGGGGAGGACAATTTACAAGTATTCCTAATGTCCACCTGAGAAGAGCTTACTTAACTTCTGCATCATTGGAGGCATCAGTATTAAAATTACAAAGAAGCCGCAAGAGGGCAGATCAGCAAACATGAAAATGTCTCAAATCCTCAACATTCGGGGGGCTGGGCGAATGACGTTGGTCTCGCTTGCACGGAAAGTTCTGCAGCATCCACGAAGCCGGAACACACACGAACTGCCAGTAGCGATTCCATTGACAGCAGTTGCCACGTGCGCCCCAAATAACCTGGCAGGGATCTTCAGGGCTTCTCGACCCGCAGTGGCCTCACAGTGACACAGAAACGCCCCCTCCCCAGGCTGGATCAAGGGAGGTGCACACAGAAAGGAGCTGTGAAGACCAAGCCGTCACACCTTCCCGGACGCGGGGGCGCCACGTGCAGGCTCACAGCGCCCTCGCCCTCTCTGGCCCCTCGGGGTCTGCAGGACTTTGCCGGGACAGATGCCCACGACCCTAAAAATTCATGAACCGCCGGGGGCCTAAATCGTCCTCGTCCACAGGGGACACAGAATTCAAGGGAGAAGAGGGTTCAGAAAAGCGCTCCTGGGATGAGAACACCAGGGCACAGTCAGGAAGCAGAACAGGAAGAGGATCTGGGCAGTAGTTCGGGGCGTCGGGGTCCTGAGGCCAGCCCGGGGCCGGGGCCGGGGTTGGAGCAGCCGGGCCGTACACGTGGGCACCCTGTGCCGGGACCCACGTGGCCGGGTGGTGGCTGGAGACGCCAGGCTCGGGTGCTGGGAGCACCCCCGCGGGGCTGGCGGGAGGAAGGCAGCTGTAGAATCCCGGGCTGTCTGGGAAACTGGGGCTTGCAGCTGTGGCAGCAGATTCCGGGGCGGGGGCGGGAGTCCGGGGGGCTCCGGGGTCCGTGGGCGCATGGCCGGCCCTCCAGTAACCGCCCTGGGCCTGTTGTCGTTCCAGACGGGAGCGCTGGGCCCGGCGGTTCTTGAACCACACCTGGGTGGGCAGAGGGGACCAGGAGGAGGGGGTGTGAGAGGCGAGGGGCCCCGCGCTATCACCTCTGCTCGGGAGGTGGAGGGGTGAGGCTGTCCAGCTGGGAATCCCGCCTCCCCTCTGCCGCCGCCCCCCAGACCCAACTAGAGGCTCCTGGGGTTCAGGAGGCAGCGGGAAGGGGCGGAGGGCAGGGGCAGGGCTTGGGCACCCACGGGCCAGGAAGGGGTCTGCCGAGAGGCTCCGCGGGGTCAGAGGCCCTGAGGGCTGGGCACCGGGACACCCCGCGGCGGTGGGGGGCGTCAGGCAGGCCGGATGCGGCTGGCGCGGTGATACAGCACAGGGCTGAGGCGGACGGGGGTCCAGCCCTGGGGCCGCAGCGGGGAGACCCCTTGCTTGCTGCGGGACCCGGGGCAGCCCTGGCCCCTCTGGCCTCGCGGTCCCCAGCGGTGGCTCCGGGAGGGCGGAGGGGCGGCCCCGGGGCGGGCGGGCTCAGACCTGCACTCTGTGCTCGTCCAGGTGGAGCCTGGCCGCCAGGCGCAGGCGGTCCCGGTAGCTCGGGTACTCGTTCTTCAGGAAGGCTTCTTTGAGCGCCTCCAGCTGCTCTTTGCTGTACACCGTGCGCTCCCGCCTCTTTCTCCTTGGGGGCGCCGACCTCCGGGTGGGGCCTGACCGAGGGGGAAACAGGGTTCCATCAGCCCAGGAACAGCCCCCAGCCCACCTGGCACCCTCCCCCTCCCTGGACCAGACCCAGGTGAGCGGGTGGGACTCAGGCCCGAGGGCGGGAGGAGAAGCCTGGGGCATCCGGAGTGAGGCTGTTGGTCAGACCCTGGCTGTCCGCCCTCCAGCCCTAACCCCTGCGCCTCTCTGGGGCTCAGTGAGCACAGCTTGGAAATGGGCTTGATCTCAGCCCGTGGAGTATTTACTCCAGGACTCTGCCCTGGGAAGGCAGGCAGGACAGGCTCCTTGGTGACCCTTGGTGCTCTCCCCAACCCCCCACTATCTCCCAACCAAGGGGGGAGGCACCCTGAGAGGGGACCCCCGAGGACCAGGCTCCCTGCTCCTCTCCCCCAGCAATGAGATTCCACCCCCACACTCCACTGAGGCCCCGGAGGCCAGACTCACTCATGACAGACTCGGGTTCTTGCATCCTCCTGCTGTTCCGCTGTCGGAGTTTGAGGCTCTGCTCACAGGCCTGGGACGGACATCCCGGTTTTATGCTGTGCCCACCTTAGGCACACCCTAAGGGTCCTGAAACCCACCCTCTCTTGCCCCACCCTCAGCCTCCCTGCCTTGCAAGAGAGTGATTAATTGGTTAATCCTTTTACTGATGTTGTCGTTCAGTTGCTCAATTGTGTCCACCTCTGAGATCCCATGGACGGCAGTTTGTCAGGCTTCCCTGTCCTTCACTATCTCCAGAGTTTGCTCAAACTCGTGTCCATTGAATCTATGCCATCCAGCCGTCTCATCCTCTGTCATCCCGGTTCTCCTCCTGCTCTCAATCTCTCCCAGCATCTGGGTCTTTTCCAATGAGTCAGCTCTTCGCATCAGGTGGCCAAAGTATTGGAGCTTCAGCTTCAGTATCAGTCCTTCCAATGAATGTTGAGGGTTGATTTCCTTTAGGATGGACTGGTTGGATCTCCTTGCAGTCCAAGGGACTCTCAAGAGTCTTCTCCAACACCACAGAAGTGTGAAATCGGGCTTCTGGGACCCAAGCTCCTGAATGCAACAGGGAAACCAGACCCAGTTCATTCATCCATGAAGGACAAGCCCCAAGCTGTCTTAACACAGAGGGTTCCTGGTACCTCCCAGGACAGGACTCACTTGCAACTGCTCAATAATAAAAGACTATTGAGAGTCTCTTGGACAGCAAGAAGATCCAACCAGTCCCTCCTAAAGGAAATCAACTCTGACTATTCATTGGAAGGACTGACACTGAAGTGTCAGCTCCAATACTTTGGCCACCTGATGCGAAGAGCTGATTCTGGAAAAGACCCTGATGCTGGGAGAGACTGAGGGCAGGAGGAGAACCGGGATGACAGAGGATGAGATGGCTGAATGGCATCACCGACTCAACGGACATGAGTTTGAGTAAACTCTGGGAGTTGGTGATGGACAGGGAGGCCTGGCATGGTGCAGCCCATGGGGTTGCAATGAGTTGGAGTGACTGAACGATTGAACTGAACTGAGGCTGCATAGACCTGGATCTAAGCATCATACTGAGTTCCTGGCTTGTGCCTGGATCTCCGGGGGACCATCGGCAGGGGAGAACACAGCTCATGATGCTCATCTCCTGGGACTTTTATTGTCATCGTCGGGAGGTGACAAATAAGTGATCAAGTATGACATGAAACAAAGCAAAGAGATATTATTTTTCGATTTCTGTCACTCTTTGATGCTCATGGGGGCATTTTGCCATCAGTGGACATTTACTCTGCTCCCTTTCTGCCAGCCTTCTGCCTTAATTGGACATCTTTTCCGCTTCTTGGGCAGTTGGGAACACGCTAGTCAGCAAGACTGCTGCTGCTGTCAATAGGGGCAAACGTGGTAATGTCCTTGGTCTACAGGATGTAACCGGAGGCCACCTTCTCTCTACTTTTCAAGGTAATAAATGGAACATCGTGATGTTTAGATGAGCAGTGACTGAGAAGACACACCATGCCGGGGACTGGTAGCTTTCTACCAGAATTGGGCTTTCTCATGCTTTGGGAGTGTAGGTTGGCATCTGAGACAGACTCGGTGATCGCTGCCAATACCCTCAGTCAAAGACCATCAGGTGGACAGTGATGGTGCATCTGTTCTGTCCAGAGACCTGAGTGGGTGATTGCACCCTCTTTTGGCGGTACCCTCATGAGTTCAGGGGTCAAGGGTCAAGGGAGAACATGATTGACAAGGCTCACGGTCTGGGACGCTAGAAATAGATGGGAGATTACATTCAGAATTAAATATAACAGGACTTCCCTGGCAGTCTAGGGGATAAGACTCTGCCCTTCTACTGCATGGGGACGAGAGTTCAATCCCTGGTTGGGGAACTAAGAGCCTGCAAGCTGTAGTGCCAAAAAAAAAAAAAAAAAATAATAAAACAGAAATGTTATTATAGGTGAAGTTCACTGAGTTGCTACTTAGTGTTAGACACAGAAAAGTTCCGTCATCTGTCAACTCTTCCCTATCAAGCCTAACAAATGTGATGGGAAAGCAGGAGTGATGAGAAGAGTAATTTCCCTGCCCTCAAAGATTTCTAGTGTGGCAGCTTATTTGGCCAATTAAAGTATAACTAGATGGACTAACTCACCGATACTGTTTTAGGAAAATGGATACACTAAATGTGAAAATGTTCATGGCAAGCACTATTCACAAAAACCAAAAGGTGGAAATGAAACAAAAACGTCCATCTACTGGTGGAGGGATAAACAAAATGTCATTTATTCATACCGTGGAATATTGTTTTAACCACAAAGAGGAATGAGGTACTGATTCATACTACAGCGTGGATGAACCTTGAAATCATTCGGCTCAGAAAAAAGCCAGACACAAAAGCTCAGGTGTTGTATGGTTCCACTTACAGGAAATGTCCTGAAGAGACAAGCCGTGGGGCCAGAAGGTGGATTAGCACCTTCCAGGAACTTGGGAGAAGGGGAAATGGGGACTAACTGGCCTATTTCGGGTGGTGAAAACGTTCTGAAACGGATTATGGTGAGATGAATGGGCAACTCTGTGAATAAATTAAGAAACCCTGAATTGTATGCTTTAAATGGGTAAATTTTATGTTGTGTGAATACCTATCAGTAAAAATACAGTCATGAATGCAATGCTAACATTACTGCTTACTAGACTGATCAAGTTGGGTGGGACGTAGGGATGGGGAATGTGGCGTTCTCTCATTGCTGCTGGAATGAAGGTTGGTAAAAGATTTTTGGAGATTTTGGAGACTGAATTGGTGAAACTGAATAGGAGCGAATGAGTATAATACTCTCTCTCTCTCTTTTTTTTTTTTTTAATCAGAAGGAGTTTACTCCTGGGAGAATTTTTTTTTCTTGGCCACGGGAGGGATGTGGTATCTTAGTTCCCAGACCAGGGGTCAAATGCCCACCCCTTGCAATGGAAGCGTGGAATCTTAACCCCTGGACCGCCAGGGCAGTCCTAGCCTGGGAGAATGCTTGACCACTGTGAACAAGCGTGAAAAAGTTTACTTGAACTATCAATCAGCTGAACAGATCGGATCAACTTGTGTCCTTGAAAAATAGAATGAATAAATAACTCTCGGTAACTTTAGACTGTGGAATGCTAACTAACAGAAGGAATGAGGCTTAGAACCTTCAATAACAATTGATGATTTTCAGTGTAGTTTTTGCTTTGTTTGCCTGGTGTATCTCTTTTGTCAAAATAAATGTGTCCGAAACATCCCAAATCTCCCAGTCTAGAATGAGAAAAACTCAAAAGTTGATGACTAATAATGTGCTAAGCGATCTGGATGAGTGTGCAGTTTTTGACGTGGAGTAACATCTCAGATGGGCTTCCCAGGTGGTTCAGTGGTAAAGAATCTGCTTGCCAATGCAGAAGACACAAGAGACTCTGGTTCGATCCCTGGGTCGGGAAGAGCCCCTGGAGGAGGAAATGGCAACCCACCCTATTTCTTGCCTGAAAAATCCAATGGACAGAGGAGCCTGGTGGACTACAGTCCATGGGGTTGCAAAGAGTTGGACACGACTGAACTACTGAGCATGAACGCGATGTCTCAGACACACTGTTCACTTCTGAGAATGTACACATTCAATAAGCAGATACTATATATATATCCATAATATATTTGCATTCAGTTCAGTTCAGGTCAGTAGCTCAGTCGTGTCCGACTGTGACCCCATGAATTGCAGCACGCCAGGCCTCCCTGTCCATCACCAACTCCCGGAGTTCACCCAAACTCATGTTCATTGAGTCGGTGATGCCATCCAACTATCTCATCCTCTGTCGTCCTTCTCCTGCCCTTAATCCCTCCCAGCATCAGAGTCTTTTCCAATGAGTCAACTTTTCGCATGAGGTGGCCAAAAGCAAAAAAAAAAAAAAAAAAAAACCACAGCAAAATCAAGTATCCAGAGGCTGTGTTCATTTTTTTCTCTTTTCTACTTCTTAATGGCTCTTATTTTTTAATTTGCAAGCAGGGAAACAAGGCTAGTTCCTGGCTGTGGGTGCTGCCCCAGGCCACGTGGATGCCTTGCCTTCTGTTTCCCTGACCTCATTTATCCCTGGGCTGAATGGAAGCCCAGAGGGCAGAGCCCATCCAGGTACAGCTGGGGGACGCAAGCGTTCCTGAAGGTTCCTCCTTGGATAGAAGAGACAGAGATGGGAAAGGAGTTGGTAAACATTGGTGCTAAGAGGGAAAACTTATTACTTTCAGTTTTGATCCAATCAGGACAGAAACAATGGCTCTCTCCCCATCCATCAGTTTCTTGATCTCTGCAGCCCCCTTTCTGGATGAGCCGTGCTTCTGGCCCTCCCTGTATGGTTGCTCCATCTCTGCCTCCTGCCCGAGAGACGCCCATCGAGAGACCTCTCCGGCTCTCTGCAACGAGTGTATGTTAAGTCACTTCAGTCGTGTCCAACTCTTTGTGACCCTATGGACTGTAGCGCGCCAGGCTCCTCTGTCCATGGGATTCTCTAGGCAAGAATACTGGAGTGGGTTGCCACGCCCTCCTCCAGGGCATCTTCCCCACCCAGGGATGGAACCCAAGTCTCTTCTGTCTCTGCATTGGCAGGCAGGTTCTTTACTCCTAGTGCCACTTAAGGCAACATTAAAAGAGCAATCTGGGCTTGGAAGACAAGCCTGGGGAGATGGAGAGATGGGGGCCAGGGTTTTGATCTCTACCTTCTAGAACTTCCTGGTCTGCCTTTCCATCACTACGGCTCTTCTCTGGGTCTCCAGACATTGCTCTCCGGCTCTTCTTTCAGTTTTTAAATACAGTCCATCCTCACCATTTGCAGATTCCCTATTTGCCAATTTGCCTACTGGGTAAAATTGCTTCGCAACAGCCAGAGGAGGAGTCCAGCGTGTTTCTAGTTATTTGCAGACAAGCGCAGAGCAGTGAAAAATTCAAGGAACCACCCTCACGTCCTTGCAGCTGACCAGAAATACAGGGACACTCTGCCTTCTTGTCTCAGCTCTTGTGCTATAAACAAGTGCCCTTTTTGAGGTCTGTTTGGGCTGCATTGGAGGAGATATTTTTGTGCTTTAAAAAATCATGGTAAGATTTTATAATATAATATTGTTTTAACCATTTGTAAGCATGTAGTCTGGGCTTCCCTGGTAGCTCAGCTGGTAAACCCCGGTTCGACTCCTAAGTAGGGAAGATCTTCTGGAGGAGGGATAGGCTAACCATTCCATTGGGCTTTTCTGGTGGCTCAGATGGTAATGAATCTGCCTGCAATGCGGGAGACCTGGGTTCGATCCCTCGGTCGGGAAGATCCCCTGGAGGAGGGCATGGCAACCCACTCCAGTATTCTTGCCTGGAGAATCCTCATGGACAGAGGAGCCTGGCAGCTGCAGTCCATGGGGCTGCAAAGAGTCGGACATGACTGAGCGACCTAGCATAGCACAGCACAAGTATAGAGTTCAGTAAATACATTCACAGTGTGTAACCATCACTACTCTCTATACCTATATCATCGTGACAGAGTCTCTGGACCCATTAAACACAAACTCTCCTTCTCCCCCCAGCCTCTGGGAACCTTTGCAGTACTTTGCGTCTCTCTGAAAGCTCTGGTTACTTCCTCTAAGTGGAATTGTACATTGTTTTTTCTTTCTGTGTGTGGCTCATTTCACTAAGCAGACTGTCTTCGGGGTTCTGTTATGTTGTGGTGTGTATCAGAATTTTATTCCTTCTTACTACTGCTGCTGCTGCTGCTAAGTCGCTTCAGTCGTGTCCGACCCTTAGCGACCCCATGGACTGCAGCCTACCAGGCTCCTCCGTCCATGGGATTTTCCAGTCAAGAGTACTGGAGTGGGTTGCCATTGCCTTCTCCGATTCCTTCTTTTGGCTGGATAACATTCCATTATATACATGCATATGCTGCGTTTTGTCTCTTCATTCATCTGTTGATGGGCCCTTGGGCTGTTTCTAGCTCTTGGCTCTTGTGAAGAGTGCTTGAACTAAGGACACGATGTTTAAGTCTTTGCTCTCAGTTCTTTTGGATATATACCTAGGAGCGGAATTGCTGAGTCATATGGTACTTTGGTGCTTTTTGTTGGTGATTTCACTGTATTTTTCCATTTATTTACTTTTTTGCCGCGACACAAAGCATGTGGGATCTTAGTTACCCAACTAGGGATTGAACCCGTACCCCTTGCATTGGAAGCAAGGAGTCTTAACCACTGGACCACCAGGGGAGTCCCAATCTTACTGTTGAAAATACACCCAAGCACAGTGCTGAATTGTCTTCTGTTCCTTTCCAGAAGGCAGTGACGTGTCCCACTGAGAAAATACGTGTTTGAGATAAGCTTCCTTCCCGTGTAAATTATAGTGCTACTGGTCATGTGCTCGGTGTGCAAGAATCAACTGTACATAGTAAAGAGTGTCTTTAAACAGAAACACATGTGAAACATACATGAAACAGGGGGTCATACTGACTGATGGAAAGACAGGCGGAGGCTCCGAGAAACCTAAAAGCAGAGCTGAATGGGAGCATTCCATGTTTGAAGTGACTTCACAAGGCAGAACTACTCAAAGAATCACAGCAAAAGATGGCGTTGTGTGCTCAGAGCTTGGAAAGGAGGGAGCCCGCAGGCATAACAAGCCTGGGGTCTAATCTGGTGGGGGGAGGGTTGTGAAAATTCCCTGCCAAGTGTCAAGCGTCTGGGAAGAGTGGAACCTGACATTGGCTCCTTGACCAGACAGGTTTCTGCCTCCACAAGTTCCCCCCATGAAGTCTCATCCTTGCCCCATTCAGAAGGTTCTAGAAAGAATAGGGGGTGTGGAACCCATGAGTTCCTGGGGCTGTCTGCAGCTTGGTAGCCTCGGGAAGGAAGCGCAGAGTGTTCATCAGATGCTAAAGGAGAAAGGGCTTGCCCTCAGGGGCTGCCGGCTGCTCTGTTCTGGAAAACCTTGTGAGTCTAACCATTGTCCCTCCGGCTGGTAAGGGCGTTGGTTTCGATGGGCAAAGAAACCTTGGCGCAAATATTGTTTTGCTTCCCCATTAGCTGTGTGTCTCCGGACGAGTCTCTCCTCTGTCTGCATCTCAGATTTCCTCCTCTGAAGACCTAAGTTGATAATTCTCATCTCTGAAGCTGACAGTCTGTCCAGTGTACACGCCAGTATGAAGAGTTCAGCTCGTCTATCCGAAGAGTTTGGTCAGTAAGGGGAGCAGTCCTCCCCATTTGACTGGGCTCGGGTTCCCAGTATGCGGGGCTTCCTGTGTTAAACTGCATGTGCGCTCACTCATGTCCAACTCTTTGCGAAACTAAGGACTGTAGCCCACCGGGCTCCTCTGTCCATGGGAGTCTCTAGGCAAGAATACTGGTTGCGGGTTGCCATTTCCTTCTCGGGGGTCTTCCCAACTCAGGGATGGAACCGAGGTCTTCTGCATTGGCAGGTGGGTTCTCTACCACTGAGCCTTCTAGACTGGGACAGTCCTGAGAAAACTGGGTTGATTGAGGCCCTTATTCCTATGTTCCTCTGGGCTTCCATCGTTTGGGAACCTTGGGTGTCTTTATGGTCTACTGATAACAGAGTTAATGTCCTTAGGACCTAGTCCAACAGCACAGGCTCTGCCATCACTATTGGGCCCAAAGAATATTTTATACACACACACACACACACACACACACACATGTGCACACACACACATGCAAATGTATAAGTGTAGTATTTTTACTATGTCAAGTGATCTATAATGTAGAATTATGATATATGTAATAGTACACTCATATATGTCTTTAACACACATTATTGTCAGCTTTCCCTTTTAGCCATCCTGAGGGGACATAGAGGCATCACTGTGAGGTGTTAATTTCCATTTCCCTGATGACTGATGAAAAGTCATTCTGTGTAGTGAGTTCACGAGCCATTTGCTACTTCATTTTTGAAATGCCTGTCTAAGTCTTCTACAACCTGGGTGAAATTCAAGGCAATGAAGTTTCATAGTCCCAAACAGTGGAGCCAGGGAGATCACCATCCTTGCCCTGGGGACCAACCAGTTGAGCCTGAGGCTGTTGCTTGGGACTCCTGCGGTTCAGCAGCTCTGGGTCCAGGCTCCCACCTGAGCAGGTGCTTGGACAGGTGAGGTCTGGAGGCTCACACCCATCTTGTGGGTTGTCCTGGAGATAATCTACAACTGGAGAAACCAAGCCTGGGGGCGGGGGGCGGGGGAAGGCGCCTGCCCCTGGACAGGCAAGAAGTACTACATCCAAAGGCAGTGATAAGAGTTTTGCAGAAAATAAAATGGCGTGAATGTGTTAGGCAGCTAAAGGGGTGCAGGTGTGAGGAACCCTCAGGCGTGTGGTTGAGCCAAGACTGAAACCCATCAGTGACTTGAAGCAAGGGTCCTGCAGCATCTCACATGACCTGGGGCCACCCCCACGGTCTAACGCTCTTCCCTCCCACTGCAGTCCTGGGCCCTTGATGCTCCTTGACAAACACCAAGATTCTTTCTCTTTTGTGTCTCTCTGTCTTGGTCATTCCATCATTGTAATGAGTGGATGTTTATTCCCTCTTTGTAGCTCTCCTCTATCTCACTGTATCTCTCAGTCCTTTACTCTCCCTCAGTTTCTCTGTGGACTCCGGGAGTTGGTGATGGACAGGGAGGCCTGGCGTGCTGCGGTTCATGGGGTTGCAGAGTTGGGCACAACTGAACGACTGAACTGAACTTGCTCTTCACCGCCAGCTGTCCTGAGACCCTGTCTCTCGTGGGTGCCCCTCTCGCCTTCTGGGCTCCTTCCTTGTGCTTGGCTAACTGCGAGGACAGAGAGAATAGCCAGGGCGGGTGGAGGGGGAGTGAGTGGTTAGGAGCCTGTCCACACAGAGATGGGCACAGGGTGGATTGTCTTCTAATTGTGATCCTGAGCAGAGAACTGATGGAGGCTGGGGCTATAGGGCTGCAAAAAGAAGCTTCCACAATCCTCCTTGTCTAGGCTACAAGTAGTCCACATAGTGAGAAACAGTTAGATTGGAGATAATATTTCCCTCCAATATTCTTTTTTTTTTTTTTTTTTTAAGTCAAGGCACAATTTAAAAAATTTTTGGGCTTCCCTGGTGGCTTAGATGGTAAAAGAATCAGCTGCAATGCAAAAGGCCTGGGTTCGGTCCTTGGGTTGGGAAGATCCCCTGGAGGAGGGCTTGGGAACCCTCTCTAGTATTCTTGCCTGGAGAATCCCATGGGCAGAGGAGCCTGGTGGTCTACAGTCCACAGAGTGGGAAAGACTCGGACATGGCTGAGCGACTAAGCACACACATTTTTGTGGCTGCACTGGGTATTGGTTGTGGCAGAGGGGATCTTCGGTCTTCTTTGCGGCATGCAGGATCTTAGTTCTCTGACCAGGGATCGAACCTGGGTCCCCTGCATTGGGAGAGCATAGTCTTAGCCACTGGACCACCAGGAAAGTCCCAAGGCACAAAGCACGTACAAGAAAATGCATATATTTTAAGTGATCAGCTTGACAGATTTTGACAAAGGCTTACTCTTGGCATGCTGTCAAGATGTAGAACGTTTGCAGCCTCCCAAAAGTTTCCTCAGGCCAGTTTGCAGTCAATGCTTCCTCTCCAGGCAACTGCTTTTTCTAATATTTTTTAAAATTTGAAATCAAATTTACATACCATAAAATTCCCATTGAGAGTATACATGTTAGTGGTGTTTCTATAGACTTTTCTCAAGATTGTGCAACCATCACCATGATCTAATTTCAGAATATTTTAATCATCCCCCAAAGAAATGCTGTCTGTGTCCATGAACCAGTCACTCTCCATTCTCTATCCACACATGTGCCAGCCCTGGCAGTGATTTTCTGATTAAAAAAAAATTTTTTTTTTGTTTTTTCTCTCTTTTTGGGGAAAGTTTCTTGGTCGTTTATTGTGATTTTAGGGTTAATTTCCTTAATGACTAAATGATAATGAGTTTTTTGCTTCAGTTTTTGTTCTTCATAAGTCTCATGGCAATTCAGTTTTATTCTTCTTTGTAAAAATCAGATATTTTGTTCTTGAACTTTGGAATTATACAGCTCAGAGTGTGTCTTCCAACATTACCAAGCAAGGAACTCAGTTCTGACACTACTTACCTAGAGACAGGGTCAGATGCCAGAGGTTAAGTCTCATCTCACAGGGCTGCCCTCCTCCTCCCCTTCAGACATCAGTCTCAAGTCCAGATAGTCACCTGTGCCCCCGACCAACCAGTCATAAATTGGATATTCCCACGATCCCCTCCTTGGATTTCATTTATTTGCTAGAGTGGGCTCACAGAACTCTGGAAAACACTCGCTAAGTTATCACTTTATTGTAAAAGGTTTTTAAAGGCCAGATGCAGTAGAGGAAGAGATAGTTAGATCGCATCACCAACTCGATGGATGTGAATTTGAGCAAACTTCGGGAGATGGTGGAGGAGCGAGGAGCCTGCAGTCCACGGGGTCGCCGAGAGTTGGACATGACCGTGACTGGACAGCTGATGGGATCAAAAGGCTCCCAAGCACAGGAGCGTCTGTCCTCTGTATTCCGGGGTTTGGAATCTGCTACCCTGGTGGCTCACAAGGTAAAGAATCTGCCCGCAATGCAGGAGACCTAGGTTCGATCCCTGGGCTGGAAAGATCCCTTGGAGAAGGGAACGGCAACCCACTCCAGTATTCTTGCCGGGAGAATTCCATGGACAGAGGAAACTGGCAGGCTACAGTCCATGGGGTCTCAGAGAGTCGGACATGACTGAAGGGACACTTTCACTCTCGCAGCACAAAGTTGTATCCTAGTTCGCCAACTGTTAAGCTCTTGGAACCCCATCCTGTGGGGCTGTATGGATGTTTCATTATATAGGCAAGATTGATGAAATCCTTGGTCATTGGCAGTTGACCTCAATCTCTAGCTCTTTTTACATCCCAGGAGGGGGTAGTTGGGTGGAGAGTGGGAGTGAGGTGGAAGGGACTGAAATTTTAATCCTTTAATCCCAAGATTGGTTCCCCAGGCAATCAGTCCATCCTTGAGTCACCTAAGGCTTTCTGAAGGGTGTCTCATTAACATAACAAAAGACATCTTTATTTATCTCCTCACAAGAAATCCTAAAGGTTTTAGGAGCTCCAGGGAATAGGCTTTCCTAGTGACTCAGGTGGTAAAAAAATCTGCCTGCAATGCAGAGGACCTGGGTTCGATCCCTGGGTTGGGAAGATCCTTTGGAGAAGGGAATGGCAACCCACTCCAGTATCCTTGTCTGGAGATTCCCATGGACAGACAAGCCTGGTGGGCTACACTCCATGGGGTCCCAAAGAGTTGGGCATGAGCTGGAATCAAGATTGCCGGGAGAAATATCAATAACCTCAGATATGCAGATGGCACCACCCTTATGGCAGAAAGTGAAGAGGAACTAAAAAGCCTCTTGATGAAAGTGAAAGAGAAGAGTGAAAAAGTTGGCTTAAAGCTTAACATTCAGAAAACAAAGATCATGGCATCTGGTCCCATCATTTCATGGGAAATAGATGGGGAAACAGTAGAAACAGTGTCAGACTTTAATTTTTTGGGCTCCGAAATCACTGCAGATGGTGATTGCAGCCATGAAATTAAAAGACGCTTACTCCTTGGAGGGAAAGTTATGACCAACCTAGATAGCATATTCAAAAGCAGAGATATTACTTTGCCAACAAAGGTCCATCTAGTCAGGGCTATGGTTTTTCCAGTGGTCATGTATGGATGTGAGAGTTGGACTGTGAAGAAAGCTGAGCACCGAAGAATTGATGCTTTTGAACTGTGGTGTTGGAGAAGACTCTTGAGAGTCCCTTGGACTGCAAGGAGATCCAGCCAGTCCATTCTGAGGGAGACCAGTCCTGGGTGTTCATTGGAAGGACTGATGCTGAAGCTGAAACTCCAATACTTGGGCCACCTCATGCGAAGAGTTGACTCATTGGAAAAGACCCTGATGCTGGGAGGGTTTGGGGGCAGGAGGAGAAGGGGACAACCGAGGATGAGATGGCTGGATGGCATCATGGACGCGATGGACGTGAGTCTGAGTGAATTCCGGGAGTTGGTGATGGACAGGGAGGCCTGGCGTACTGCGATTCATGGGGTCGCAAAGAGTCAGACACGACTGAGCGACTGAACTGAACTGAACTGAAGTGATTAACACATGCCAGGAATGACAAAGGTTAAAGATATACTTTGGGGATTTCCCTGGTAGTCCAGTGGCTAAGACTCTATACTACCAATCCAGGGGACAGGGGTTTGATCTCTGGTTAGGGAACTAGATCCTGCAACTAAGAGTTTGTATGCAGCCATTAAAGTTCCTTTGTGCCATAATAAGATAGTGAAAGTGAAAGTGAAGTCGCTCAGTCTTCTTTGCGACCCTGAACTGTGGTCTTTGCGACCCTGTGGACTGTAGCCTACCAGGCTCCTCTGTCCNCAGGGGTTTGATCTCTGGTTAGGGAACTAGATCCTGCAACTAAGAGTTTGTATGCAGCCATTAAAGTTCCTTTGTGCCATAATAAGATAGTGAAAGTGAAAGTGAAGTCGCTCAGTCTTCTTTGCGACCCTGAACTGTGGTCTTTGCGACCCTGTGGACTGTAGCCTACCAGGCTCCTCTGTCCGTAAGATTCCCTAGGCAAGAGTACTGGAGTGTGTTGCCATTTCCTTCTCCAGGGGATCTTCCCAACCCAGGGATCAAACCCAGGTATCCTGCACTGGAGCCACCAGGGAAGCCCATAATAAGATAAGGTGCAGCCAAATAAATACATATATTGTGTTTGGCTTCTTTCACGCAACATAAGATTTTGTGAATCATCCATGATGTTGTACATGTAGTAGACGGTTCCGTTTTCATTGCTGAGTGATATTCCATCTCATGGCTGTGTCACACCTTGTTCTTCTACAGCTCAGTAAGACATTTGGTTGTTTTCCATTTGGGACTTGGGATATGAAAAGAGCTTCCATGAACATTTCTGTACAAGTCTTATGGTAGACATACGTTTTCATTCTTTTGGATAAATACCTAGAAGTGGATCTACTTATGATGTTAAAATAACTCATCTTTATAGAAAACAGCCAAGTCATACTCCACTGTGGGACCATGCCATTCCCACCAGGAAGTACAAGAGTTCCCGGTTGTTCCACAACCTCACCAACATTTGTGGTGCTGATCCTTTTCTTTGTTACCATTTTGGTGGTTCTGTGTAGTATCTCCCTGTGTGTGTGTGTGTTTCTTTATCCAGTGACAAAGAACATTTTTGTGCACTTATTGGCCATTTGTATATATATTGTGCAGAATCTCTTTCTGCTATTTTATCACTGAGTTGGAGTCTTCCTTATGTGTTCTGGATATACGTTCTTTGCCAGGTATAAGGTTTTGCAAACATCTTCTAACAGACTGTAGCTAGGATTTTCTTTAACTTGAAGTTTTTTGAAGGGTAGAAGTTCTAATTAAGTCCAATTTTTAAAAAGATTTTTTTAATTGGAAGACAACTGCTTTACAGTTTTGTCCTGGTTTCTGCCATGCATCCATCAACCACAGGTGTACATCTTTCCTCCCTCTCGAACCTCCCTCCCTTCTCCCACCCCTATGGTTACTGCCGTCCGTGTCCCATTCAAGAAATCTTTGCCTGCTTCTTGAGGTCAAGAAAATATTTCTCCTTTTTTCCTAGGAGGGCAGACTATATGTCACCATATGTTGACTATATGGCTGACTATAGCCACTGGACCACCAGAGAAGTAAGTCCCAAGAAATATATCTTTGATCTTTGTCATTCCTGGCATGTGTGTTAGTCACTTCAGTTCAGTTCAGTTCAGTTGCTTAGTCGTGTCCGACTCTTTGCGACCCCATGAATCGCAGCACGCCAGGCCTCCCTGTCCATCACCAACTCCCGGAGTTCACTCAGACTCACGTCCATCGAGTCAGTGATGCCATCCAGCCATCTCATCCTCGGTCGTCCCCTTCTCCTCCTGCCCCCAATCCATCCCAGCATCAGGGTCTTTTCCAATGAGTCAACTCTTCGCATGAGTGGCCAAAGTATTGGAGTTTCAGCCTCGGCATCAGTCCTTCCAATGAACACCCAGGGCTGATCTCCTTCAGAATGGACTGGTTGGATCTCCTTGCAGTCCAAGGGACCCTCAAGAGTCTTCTCCAACACCACAGTTCAAAAGCATCAATTCTTCGGCGCTCAGCCTTCTTCACAGTCCAACTCTCACATCCATACATGACCACTGGAAGTACAGTTTTTCTGTGTATTCTTGCCACCTCTTCTTAATATCTTCTGCTTCTGTTAGGTCCATACCATTTCTGTCCTTGTGTCCTACTCTTTGGGACCCCATGGAGTGTAGCCCACCAGGCTTCTCTGTCCGGGAGATTCTCCAGGCAAGAATACTGGAAGGGGTAGCCATTTCCCCTCTCCAAGGGATCTTCCCAACTCAGGGATCAAACCTGGGTCCTCTGCATTGCAGGCAGATTCTTTACCATCTGAGCCACTAGGGAAGCCCATATGTCACTATTGACTTGAGTCTTGTTTCCTTTCTCCCAGCATTGTTTTGTAATTTTTAGCTGGACAGTTAGTTGAAAGAAGAGATGACAGGATTCATGGGTGGATCTGATTTGTGTGTGAGGAGGAGGGGTATGCTGAGGAAGAAAGGGAGAAGGCAAGGCTGATTGCCAAAGTTTTCTCCTGGTGTAGATGAGAAAAGAAAGCTATTTGCCTCAGGGGAGGAGAAGCCTGGGTTTCAGTTCAGTTCAGTTCAGT
>SJYT01081087.1:137765-252545 GCA_006410635.1 Cephalophus harveyi
CGAAGAGTTGACTCATTGGAAAAGACTCTGATGCTGGGAGGGATTGGGGGCAGTAGGAGAAGGGGACGGCAGAGGATGAGATGGCTGGATGGCATCACGGACTTGATGGGTGTGAGTCTGAGTGAACTCCGGAAGTTGGTGATGGACAGGGAGGCCTGGTGTGCTGCGATTCATGGGGTCGCAAAGAGTCAGACACGAATGAGTGACTGAACTGAACTGAACTGAACTGAGGCCCTGCAAACACCTAATCTTATCAACAACCCCACTCCTGATCTGTTGCTATAAAGTGAAGTCGCTCAGTCGGGTCAGGTTTTTTTGGCCCCATGGACCGTAGCCTACCACGCTCCTCCATCCATGGGATTTTCCAGGCAAGAGTACTGGAGTGGATTGCCATTTCCTTCATTTCAGGGGATCTTCCTAACCCAGAGATCGAAGCCGGGTCTCCCACATTGTAGGCAGACGTTTTACTGTCAACTACTCATCAATTCCTCCTGATTGGGACACATAGTTTTTCAGGAGCCTTCTGTGTCCCTCTTTGTTGGCAAACCAATATAGCTATTCTTTTCTGCTTCACCCAAAACTCTGTCTCTGAGATTTGATTCAGTGGCCCAGGTGCACAGAGCATCTTTTCAGCATCATTATCCTGAAATTTCACTTATTTCCTCTAAGGCTTACCTCATATGTATTATGCACTCCCAAATGACACATTGTGTAATTTTCCACAGTCTTGAATATTTTATAAATTGTAATATATTAAATATTCTTCTGCTATTAGCTTTTTCTCTCAATATGAATGATGTTTATGTCTGTTTCATTCATTTTCATATTATATATCATTACAATCATATAAATGTGCAACATTTTATTTACTCATTATTTATTTGGATTGCTTGTAATTTTGCTTTCTTATATACAATATCCAAAATATAAAAAACAGTAAAACTCATTCTAGAAATGTATTCTATATTCTTCTCCCATCATTTGCTTTAAACTTTGTTCAGAGTACATCCTCCAACCTATGTACCCTTCCCATCTCTGGATAACTCCTACTAGGAAAAATTACTTTCCAATCCACTTCTGAGTACTCACTTGAATACAGAAATATAGCCCTGAATCAGTAAGTAGAGCATCAAATCAAAATTTTGAATTAAATTCTGACTTGACTTAATGTTAAATCATCTCCCATTCCTCAGCCAGGAAACAAGAAAATGGTGAGAAAAAATATTTCCCTCTTTCAATTCTCAACATTATTGGAAAAGACTGTTGTAATGGGGAAGAGGGACACTTACAGTAGAGACAATGCTTCAACTATAAGATGGATTAGTGTTCCAAAGGGTCAGGCAGAAATGACTTTTATAGGAGCATAGAGCTCAAGTAATCTCAAATTCTCATGCTTTCCAGGTGCTGCTCAGTTCAGTTCAGTTGCTCAGTCGTGTCTGACTCTGCGACCCCATGAATCGCAGCACGCCAGGACTCCCTGTCCATCACCAACTCCTGGAGTTCACTCAGACTCACGTCCATCAAGTCAGTGATGCCATCCAGCCATCTCATCCTCTGTCGTCCCCTTCTCCTCCTGCCCACAATCCTTCCCAGCATCAGAGTCTTTTCCAATGAATCAACTCTGCACATGAGGTGGCAAAGTACTGGAGCTTCAGCTTCAGCATCATTTCTTCCAAAGAATTCCCAGGGCTGATCTCCTTCAGAATGGACTGGTTGGATCTCCTTGCAGTTCAAGGGACTCTCAAGAGTCTTCTCCAACACCACAGTTCAAAAACATCAATTCTTTGGTGCTCAGCTTTCTTCACAGTCCAACTCTCACATCCATACATGGCTACTGGCAAAACCACACCCTTGACTAGACAGACCTTTGTTGGCAAAGTAAAGTCTCTGCTTTTCAATATGCTATCTAGGTTGGTCATAATTTTCCTTCCAAGCAGTAAGCATCTTTTAATTTCATGGCTGCAGTCACCATCAGCAGTGATTTTGGAGCCCAAAAAAATAAAGTCTGACACTGTTTCCACTGTTTCCCCATCTATTTCCCATGAAGTGATGGGACCAGATGCCATGATCTTCTTTTTCTGAATGTTGAGCTTTAAGCCAACTTTTTCACTTTACTCTGTCACTTTCATCAAGAGGCTTTTAAGTTCCTCTTCATTTTCTGCCATAAGGGTGGTGTCATCTGCATATCTGAAGTTATTGATATTTCTCCCAGAAAACTTGATTCCAGCTTGTGCTTTTCCAGCCCAGCGTTTCTCATGGTGTACTCTGCATATAATTTAAATAATCAGGGTGACAATAGACAGCCTTGACATACTCCTTTTCCTATTTGGAACTAGTCTGTTGTTCCATGTCCAGTTCTAACTGTTGCTTCCTGACCTGCATATAGAGCAGTGATTTTGGAGCCCAAAAAAATAAAGTCTGACACTGTTTCCACTGTTTCCCCATCTATTTCCCATGAAGTGATGGGACCAGATGCCATGATCTTCTTTTTCTGAATGTTGAGCTTTAAGCCAACTTTTTCACTTTACTCTGTCACTTTCATCAAGAGGCTTTTAAGTTCCTCTTCAGTTTCTGCCATAAGGATGGTGTCATCTGCATATCTGAGGTTATTGATATTTCTCCCGGCAATCTTGATTCCAGCTTGTGCTTCTTCCAGCCCAGTGTTTCTCATGATGTACTCTGCATATAAGTTAAATAAGCAGGGTGACAATATACAGCCTTGACGTACTCCTTTTCCTATTTGGAACCAGTCTTTTGTTCCATGTCCAGTTCTAACTGTTGCTTCCTGACCTGCATACAGGTTTCTCAAGAGGCAGGTCAGGTGGTCTGGTATTCCCATTTCTTTCTGAATTTTGCACAGTTTATTGCGATCCACACAATCAAAGGCTTTGGCATAGTCAATAAAGCAGAAATAGATGTTTTTCTGGAACTCTCTTGCTTTTTTGATGATCCAGCGGATGTTGGCAATTTGATCTCTGGTTCCTCTGCCTTTTCTAAAGCCAGCTTGAACATTTGGAGAGGTGAATATCTCAAGGTGGAGAGGTCTGACAGAATGTGGTCCACTGGAGAAGGGAATGGCAAACCACTTCAGTATTCTTGCCTTGAAAACCCCATGAACAGTATGAAAAGTCAAAATGATAGGATACTGAAAGAGGAACTCCCCAGGTCGGTAGGTGCCCAATATGCTACTGGAGATCCGTGTAGAAATAACTCAAGAAAGAATGAAGGGATGGAGCCAAAGCAAAACCAACACCCAGTTGTGGATGTGACTCGTGGTAAAAGCAAGGTCCAATGCTGTAAAGAGCAATATTGCATAGGAACCTAGAATGTTAGGTCCATGAATCAAGGCAAACTGGAAATAATGGAAGAGGAGATGGCAAGAGTGAATGTCACATTTTAGGAATCAGTGAACTAAAATGGACTGGAATGGGTAAATTTAACTCAGATGACCATTATACCTACTACTGTAGGCAGGAATCCCTTAGGAGAAATGGAGCAGCCATCATGGTCAACAAAAGAGTCTGAAATGCAGTACTTGGATGCAATCTCAGAAACGACAGAATGGTCTCTGTTCGTTTCCAGGGCAAACCATTCAACATCACAATAATCCAAGTCTATGCCCCAACCAGTAACACTGAAGAAGCTGATGTTGAATGGTTCTATGAAGACCTACAAGACCTTTTAGAACTAAGACCCAAAAAGAGATGTCCTTTTCATTAGAGGAGACTGGAATGCAAAAGTAGGAAGTCAAGAAACACCTGGACTAACAGGCACATTTGGCCTTGGAGTACAGAATGAAGCAGGGCAAATGCTAATAGAGTTTTGCAAAGAGAATGCACTGTTCATAGAAAACACCTTCTTCCAGCAACACAAGAGAAGACTCTACACATGAACATCACCAGATGGTCAACACTACAATCAGATTGATTATATTCTTTGCCGCCAAGGATGGAGAAGCTCTATACAGTCAGCAAAAACAAGACCAGGAGCTGACTGTGGCCCAAATCATGAGCTCCTTATTGCCAAATTAAGAGTAACCTATATGGATAACCTACATATATATGTGTGCGTGTGTGTGTACATACACACATCTTTTGACTGTGTGGATTGCCACAAACTGTGGAAAATTCTTAACAAGATGGGAATACCAGACTACCTGACCTGCCTCCTAAGAAATCTGTATGCAGGTCAAGAAGCAACAGTTAGAACCAGATATGGAACAGCAGACTCTGTGAGCCCACGGGCTGCAGTACACCAGGTTCCTCTGTCCTTGGAATTTTCTTGGCAAGAATACTGGAGTGGATTGCCATTTCCTGCTGCAAATGATCTTCCTGATCCAGGGATCCAACCTAAATCTCTTGCACCTCCTGCACTGGCAGGCAGATTCTTTACCACTGCACCACTTAGGAAGTCCATGAAAAAGTTGCATATCTATCTATCTATATCTATATCTATATATAATATATATACATGTTTGTGTAACAATCACTTTGTTATACATCAGAAACTAACACAACATTGTAAATCAATTATAATTTAATATTTTTAAAAAATGTGCTTGTGTTGCTACCTGCTTCTGTTTTCCTCTAGGAACTCAGGCTCTTTTCATCCATTCTATCATTAAACTCATAAAACAATTATACTATTCAGATGTTATTTTCCCAATCTTATAGAGAAGGAAACCAAAGCTTCAGTTACTCAACCAAGGTAACAAAGATAGTAAATGGCAAAAATGCAATTCTGAACTAATTTCAAACCCACTCTATCTATCTTTTATAAATAGGAACCTAAGGATATTCTAGGAAATCTCCATAGGGTCAAAAAACAAACAAAAAACAACAACAACAACATAAGACAATAATACCTATGTTTTATCTGTTTAAAATTTATGAGGCTGTTTTAGATGTTCCTATGAGTCATCTTCAGAGTCTTAAACTGGCCCAGCCCTGAGGAAAATCATTAGATGGATTTTTATTTTTTTTTTTTTTTTTTAACAAGTCTCTATCTTATTATTTAAGTCCCTTTCCTATCCAGGAATAGGAAGTACCTGCTTTATCCCTAAGCAACTTGCATCGTGGTTTAGATCTTGCCTTTTTCTTCTTGGCCAACCATATTCTCAATTCAAGAAATAAAAATTAATCAGACAGTATAAATGGTTGATATAAGCTTACAGTCTTAACTTTGCAAGAAATATTTACATTTAAACTCTATGAAACCTCAAGATAAACAAATTTGTAGTAGAATCACTAATTAGTGATTTGCACAAAAAAGATATTCCAGGATGGGTAACAGCAATTCCTCACAGAGATCAGAATGGGCATAATTCGATATACCACTAAATTTTTGCCTAAAGAAAAACAAACAGTTAACACTGGGTTTTCCTTTGGGTACCTCAGTATTCTGATAATAGCATTTTGGCAAGTCTGAAAGTATTTCAAATGCAAAATATATAACCGATTCAAAATTTAATGTGAAATTATGCCACCAAAATAATAACTAAAAACTGAGTATCCCAGGAATATATTAATTGGTTTTCTTAATGCTTATGTCCATGAAAGAATCAATTTTAGGTCTACATCTTCTGGAATATACAATAGTCTTTCTATTAATAATATTATACAACCCTGCCACATTTACATAAAGGAGCATAACCGAAAAAATCATGTGAGTCAGCTAGTGCTGCTGCTAAGTCGCTTCAGTCGTGTCTAAATGCTTATGTCCATGAAAGAATCAATTTTAGGTCTACATCTTCTGGAATATACAATAGTCTTTCTATTAATAATATTATACAACCCTGCCACATTTACATAAAGGAGCATAACCGAAAAAATCATGTGAGTCAGCTGCTGCTGCTGCTAAGTTGCTTCAGTCGTGTCTGACTCTGTGCGACCCCATGGATGGCAGCCCACCAAGCTCCCCCGTCCCTGGGATTCTCCAGGCAAGAACACTGGAGTGGATTGCCATTTCCTTCTCCACTGCATGAAAGTGAAAAGTGAAAGTGAAGTCGCTCAGTTGTGTCCGACTCTTCACGACCCCATAGACTGCAGCCTACCAGGCTCCTCCGCCCATGGGATTTTCCAGGCAAGAGTACTGGAGTGGAGTGCCATTGCCTTCTCCGATGTGAGTCAGCTGGACAGCTTCAAATATGAAATGCAAAGAAAATTTTGAGTGGTGTCTAGACCTAGCAGCAGCAGTGTTAAGAGAAGTAGCATAAAAGAAGTGTTACTTCCTGTCAGTTTTAGCTTTCTAGCTAACTGGCATTCTATTGACCACAATAGTTAATTCTATAGCTCTGACCAGCAAAATTATATTTAAATGCTCACCCGACACGTCATTTGATAAGAAGTGAAAATGTTCCATTGTTCTTATTTACTATATATTTACCTTGTCTTTTATTTCAAAAATGAATGTTAGGTGCCCAAAATGATACTTGTGACTTTTTAAAATGTCAAACAGCAGCATGAAGCCGAGTAGCCTCACACTACACCAGGCTTCCCAACAGTTTCTGATGACTATTAATGAGGTTGTTGTCCCTGCCCTAACTTCCAGTTTTCTGAAATCATTTACAGGATATTTCACAGTCTGATCATTCATGCCAGTGATTGCACAGAGAAGATTATAGGAATACTGCTATCTGCTGTCTAACCAGTAATTAAACTCTATTAAAAATGAACAGTGCATTTCTAATTGTTTCTCAAGAGGTTTCATGATCAACATATGTTCTTTTAAGGAAGAGCTCATCTTTCATCAACACCTAAATTCACATCAAGGCTCAGTGGCTTTTTTTCAATTGGATGCCTGCACATTATGTCATCAATCATCCTGGCATAGTAACAGTGGTGGAAAAGAGGCATTAACCTGTCACAATGTGATTCAGGAAGGAATGTAGCTTTCAAAGGAGCTTCAGCTTGGTTACCGGATCAGAACTATAAAGTGTGTGGGGTGTGTATATGTGTGTATACAAATATGTGTCAAACAGGGCGTTAAAATTCACACTGACAGGAAATCTCCATCTGAAAAACACCTTGGAGGAGAGATGAATTTTTAAGTATCTTAAAGTTTTACTAACAAAGCTCATTCCTTGTTTCATATCCCACCCTTCTCTTGTTTAGCACATTCCTATGCACACAGGAGCCCTGGGCTAATTCCTATGGTTTATACACAGACAAGAAAAATGGCCTGACAGACAAGTAATAATAGTTCTACAAAGGTGGCCTAAAAATGTGCACGCAATGCAGAAAATTCTCCCTGGCTCATGTAAAAACAGTATCTATTGCTATTTCAGCCTAGATCATAGGACATTTTTGTTCTATGATCATCAGAATATCGTGAACTGCAAATGGGTGTCACCTGAATCCAGTTTTGATGTACTTGTTAACTAGTACAATTTGTTTATTTTTTAGTAATTTTATTGGAGTATAGTTTCTTTATATGTTGCGTTATTTTCTGCTGTACAGTAAAGTTAACCAGCTACACGCTTGAATATATTTCCTCTTTTTTGGATTTCCTTCCCATTTAGGTCACTACATAGCATTCAGTAGAGTTTGCTGGGCTATATAGATTGGCATTAGTTATCTGTTTTATAAATAGTATCAATAGTGTATGTATGTCAAAACCAATCTTCCATTTCCTCCCACCCAATCCCTTTTCTCCCCTTCTTGTCCATACATTTGTTCTCTATGTCTGTGTCTCTATTCCTGTTTTGCAAATAAGATCATATATACCATTTTTCTGGAGTAGTGAGTGGCCAAGAGGAGATAACCCATGCCCAAAATCAATAGAGGTGGTGGTGAGGGGATATACCACATCCAAGGTAAAGAACAGTGGTTGCACTTTGCTGGAGCAGCCATGAAAAGATACTCCACATCCAAGGTAAGAGAAATCCCAGTAAGATGGTAGGAGCTGAGAGAGGGCATCAGAGGGCAGACAGACTGAAACCACAATCACAGAAAACTAACCAATCTAATCACATGGACCACAACCTTGTCTAACTCAGTAAAACTAAGCCATACCATGTAGGACCACCCAAGATGGATGGGTCATGGTGGAGAGTTCTGATAAAATGTGGTCCACTGGAGAATGGAATGGCAAACCACTTCAGTATTCTTGCCTTGAGAACCCCATGAACAGTATGAAAAGGCAAAAAGATAGAACACTAAAAGATTAACTCCCCAGTCGGTAGGTGCCCAATATGCTATTGGAGATCAGTGGAGAAATAACCCCAGACAGAATGAAGAGACATAGTCAAAGCAAAAACAACACCCAGTTGTGGATGTGACTGGTGATAGAAGCAAGGTCTGATGCTATAAAGACTGTTATTGCATAGGAACCTGGAATGTTAGGTCCATGAATCAAGGCAAATTGGAAGTGGTCAAACAGGAGATGGCAAGAGTGAACATTGACATTTTAGGAATCAGCAATCTAAAATGGACTGGAATGGGTGAATTTAACTCAAATGACTATTATACCTACTACTGTGGGCAGGAATCCCTTAGAAGACATGGAGTAGCCCTCATAGTCAACAAAAGAGTCTGAAATGCAGTCCTTGGATGCAATATCAAAAAACAACAAAATGATCTCTGTTCATTTCTAAGGCAAACTTTCAATATCACAGTAATCCAAGGCTATCCTCCCACCAGTAATGCTGAAGAAGCTGAAGTTGAATGGTTCTATGAAGACCTGCAAGATCTTTTAGAGCTAACACTCAAAAAGATGTCCTTTTCATTATAGGGGACTGGAATGCAAAAGCAGGAAGTCAAGAAACACCTGGAGTAACAGGCAAATTTGGCCTTGGAGTACAGAATGAAGCAGGGCAAAGGCTAATAGAGTTTTGCCAAGAGAACTTGTCATAGCAAACACCTTCTTCCAACAACACAAGAGAAGACTCTACACATGGACGTCATCAGATGGCCAACACTGCAATCAGATCGATTATATTCTTTGTAGCCAAAAATGGAGAAGCTCTATACAGTCAGCAAAACAAGATGGGGAGCTAACTGTGGCTCAGATAATGAATTCCTTATTTGTCAAATTCAGACTTAAATTGAAGAAAGTAGGGAAAACCACTAGACCATTCAGGTATGACAGAAATCAAATCCCTTACAATTATACAGTGGAAGTGAGAAATAGATTTAAGGGACTAGGTCTGATAGACAAAGTGCCTGATGAACTATGGATGGAGGTTCGTGACAGTGTACAGGAGACAGGGAGCAAGACCATCCCCAAGAAAAAAGAAATGCAAAAAAAAGAAAAATGTCTCTGAGGAGGTCTTACAAATAGCTGTGAAAAGAAGAGAAGTGAAAAGCAAAGAGAAAAGGAAAGATATAACTATTTGAATGAAGAGTTCCAAATAAGAGCAAGGAGAGACAAGAAAGCCTTCCTCAGTGATAAGTGCAAAGAAAGAGGGAAAACAATAGAATGGGAAAGACTAGTGATCTCTTCAAGGAAATTAGAGAGATACCAAGGGAACATTTCATTCAAAGATGGGCTCAGTAAAGGACAGAAATGGTACAGACCTAACAGAAGCAGAAGATATTAAGAAAAGATGGCAAGAATACACAGAGGAACTGTACAAAAAAGATCTTCACAACCCAGATGATCATGATAGTATCATCAGTCACCTAGAGCCAGACATCCTGGAACGTGAAGTCAAGTGGGCCTTAGGAAGCATCACCAGTGGAGGTGATAAAATTCTAGTTGATCTATTTCGAATCCTAAAAGATGATGCTATGAAAGTGCTGCATTCAATATGCCAGCAAATTTAGAAAACTCAGCAGTGACCACAGGACTGGAAAAGGTCAGTGTTCATCACAAAGCCAAAGAAAGGCAATGCCAAAGAATGATCAAGCTACTGCACAATTGCACTCATCTTACACGCTAGTAAAATGATGCTCAAATCCTCCAAGCCAGGCTTCACAGTATGTGAACCATGAGCTTCCAGATGTTCAAGTTGTTGAACATTTAGAAAAGGCAGAGGAACCAGAGATCAAATTGGAAACTTCTGCTGGATCATTGAAAAAGCAAGAGAGTTCCACAGAAGCATATATTTCTGCTTTATTGATTATGCAAAAGCCTTTGACTGTGGATCACAATACACTGTGGAAAATTCTGAAAGAGATGGGAATACCCGGAGGTCAGTCATGAGTGTTCATTGGAAGGACTGATGTTGAAGCTGAAACTCCAATACTTTGGCCACCTGATGGGAAGAGCTGATTCATTTGAAAAGACCTTGTTGCTGGGAAAGATTGAAGGCATGAGGAGAAGGGGACTACAGAGAATGAGATGGTTGGATGGCAATACCGACTCAATGGACTGTGTGCCTGGGAAAATTCACTTAAAATTTCTGTGTCTCTGTTCCTCTCACTTTAAGTTAGGAATAAAAGCAAGTTGATCTGCTAGTGCTATTAGGGGGTTGCAATTTTTTCTTGGGTATAAGGCATTCAATTCATCATATTTGAGATCACCAATGGGAATCAAACATAACTTGTGTAGGTTATTTTATTAAAGTAATAACCAATGCTTTTTCTTTTTCTGGTTACTGATGTATACATTTTGGCTGTGGGGAGGTAGGTGTTTTGTGTTGAATTCTGTCCTCCAAAAGCATACATTGAAATCCTAATCATAAGTACTTCAGAATACGACCTTATTCAGAAGTAGTATCTTTTCAGACTTAATTAGTTAAGATGAGATCATACTGGAGTAGGGTGGACCTTAATAATTCCATATGACTGAAGTCCTGATAACAAAAGGAGAAGCAACACAGGGAAGAGAGTGATGAGAGGAGGATGGAGGCAGAGATTGGATGTATGTTGGTTGTTTCAAACCAAGGAACATCTGGGGCTACTGGAATCTGTGAAAGGTGAGGAATTCTCACCTACAGGTGTTAGAAAGAGCTTGGCCCTACCAACAGCTTGAGTTTGGACTTCCAGACTCCAGTATGGTGAGACAATAAGTTTCTGTTGTGATAAACCACACAATTTGTGGTACTTTGTTACCGGCAGTCCTAGACTGCTAATATAGGAATTAGCATTTATATTTTTAGAGGTCTAAAAAGGTCAGTTTCGCATTTATATTTTTAGAGGTCTAAAAAGGTCAGTTTTCATTCCAATCCCAAAGAAAGTCAGTGCCAAAGAATGCTCAAACTACCACACAATTGCATTCATCTCACACGCTAGTAGAGTAATGCTCAAAATTCTCCAAGCCAGGCTTCAGCAATATGTGAACCGTGAACTTCCAGATGTTCAAGCTGGTTTTAGATAAGGCAGAGGAACCAGAGATCAAATTAACAACATCCACTGAATCATTGAAAAAGCAAGAGAGTTTCAGAAAAACATCTACTCTGCTTTGTTAACTATGCCAAAGCCTTTGACTGTTGGAGAAGACTCTTGAGAGTCCCTTGGACTGCAAGAAGATCCAACCAGTCCACTATAAAGGAGATCAGTCCTGGGTGCTCATTGGAAAGGATGATATTAAAGCTGAAACTCCAATACTTTGGCCACCTCATGGAAAAAGTTGACTCATTGGAAAAGACTCTGATGCTGGGAGGGATTGGGGGCAGGAGAAGAAGGAGATCACAGAGGATGAGATGGCTGGATGGCATCACTGACTTGATGGACATGAGTTTGGGTAAACTCCGGAGTTGGTGATGGACAGGGAGGCCTGGTGTGCTGCAATTCATGGGGTCACAAAGAGTTGGACACGACTGAGCAACTGAACTGAACTGAAAGTTACGCTAGTGGTACAGATGGTAAAGAATCTGCCTGCAATGCAGGAAACCTAGTTTTGATCCCTGGGTCAGGAAGATCCCCTAGAGAAAGGAATGGCAACCCGCTCCAGTATTCCTGCCTGGAGAATTCCATGGATAGAGGAGCCTGGCAGTTTACAGTCCAGGGGGTCACAAATAATCGAACATGACTGAGCAACAAAAATGAAGGTGAAGGTGAAGGTGAAGTCGCTCAGTCGTGTCCGACTCTTTGCGACCCCGTGGACTGTAACCTACTAGGCTTCTCTGTCCATGGGATTCTCCAGGCAAGAATACTGGAGTGGATTGCCATTTCCTTCTCCAGAGGATCTTCCCGACCCAGGGATCGAACCCAGGTCTCCCGCATTGGAGGCAAACACTTTAACCTCTGAGCCACCAGGGAAGCAACAAAAATAAAGTTACTTAAATCATCACAGAGATGCAGTGTTGCAGCCTGGCAGAGTAGAGATCAGAACTTGCCCCATGACTCGAGGGTGTGGCAAACAGCACCCTCATGATTGTCCTAGTAAGCATGCCGAATGGACATTCTTGGAGGGGGACATGCTCTCTGCTCTATTTCACTGCCTACCCTGCCATCCATGCCCATGGAAACAAAACAAGTTATTGCTGATCAATAGCAGAGACTTAACTTTACTCCCTCTTTATGGTGTGCTAATCAAACTCCCCAGTATAGCTATTCCCTAATGATCTCATGTGACTTCTGCCAATAAAAGTGTGGGCTGAAAGGAGCCATTTTGTCTTCCTACCATGGAGAGCAGGAGGGCCGCCTGACTCCTCATTTGCCAAATTATGTATCTGTTTTTTCATTACACACTTGCCCCCTTTTCAGGGGTGAATGCAGTAGTAATATCAGAACTTATTGTATTTCAGTTCTTCAGTGCTATTTTTTTAACATGATGATAAACCAACTTGCTAGAGTTTCACTAGTTTGTTTTCCACATCTTTCTGGAATACCATACATTTTAAAGATGCATAGCATAGAATTTTATAGAATGTAGACAGTGGTCTCTTTTAATTTAACTGTTGTTGTTCAATCGCTCAGTCATGTCCAACTCTTTGCAGCATGCAAGGCTTCCCTGTCCTTCACTATCTCCTGGGGTTTGCTCAAACTCATGTCCATTGATTCAGTGATGCCATCCAACTATCTCATCCTTTGTTGCTCCCTTCTCTTGCCCTCAGTCTTTCCCAGCATCAAGGTCTCTTCCAGTGAGTTGGCTCTTTGCATCTGGTGGCCAAAATATTAGCTTTTCACACTCATCATCAATTCTTCTAATGAATATTCAAGATTGATTTCCTTTAGGATTGACTGGTTTGTTCTTGCAGTCCAAGGGACTCTCAAGAGCCTTCTCCAATACCACAGTTCAAAAGCATCAATTCTTTGGTGTTCAGCCATCTTTATGACACAACTCTCACATTGGTACATGACTACTAAAAAACCACAGCTTTTACTCTATGGACTTTTGTCAGCAAAATATTATATTTGTGAAAGGCTGTGATATTTTTCATTCAAAATGATATATTATTACATATTTTGTTTTAATCTCTTTTTGCAGTTCCGTTCAGTTCAGTTCAGTTCAGTCACTCAGTCGTGTCTGACTCTTTGCGATCCCATGAATCGCAACACATCAGGCCTCCCTGTTTATCACCATCTCCCGGAGTTCACTCAGACTCACGTCCATCGAGTCCGTGATGCCATCCAGCCATCTCATCCTCGGTCGTCCCTTTCTCCTCCTGCCCCCAAACCCTCCCAGCATCAGAGTCTTTTCCAATGAGTCAACTCTTCTCATGAGGTGGCCAAAGTACTGGAGTTTCAGCTTTAGCATCATTCCTTCCAAAGAAATCCCAGGGTTGATCTCCTTCAGAATGGACTGGTTGGATCTCCTTGCAGTCCAAGGGACTCTCAAGAGTCTTCTCCAACACCACAGTTCAAAAGCATCAATTCTTCAGTGCTCAGCCTTCTTCACAGTCCAACTCTCACATCCATACATGACCACAGGAAAAACCATAGCCTTGACTAGACAGACCTTAGTCAGCAAAGTAATATCTCTGCTTTTGAATATGCTATCTAGGTTGGTCATAACTTTTCTTCCAAGGAGTAAGCATCTTTTAATTTCATGGCTGCAGTCACCATCTGCAGTGATTTTGAAGCCCCCAAAAATAAAGTCTGACACTGTTTCCCCATCTATTTCCCATGAAGTGATGGGACTGGATGCCATGATCTTCATTTTCTGAATGTTAAGCTTTAAGCCAACTTTTTCACTCTCCACTTTCACTTTCATCAAGAGGCTTTTTAGTTCCTTACCTATCTTACTTCCTCCTTAAAAAAATCACCACTTTTGATTAACTGCCAGATGGACTCCAAACCTCTCTCCCTTGGCACCAATACCTCTAGACTTTGACTCCAGCCTACCTACCCTTGTAGGATCATTTCCTGTGTCAGACTGTATTTTTTAATATGCCTATAACAAGACTTCACACAGCACATGTAATTATAAAGTTTGACTTTGGCATTCTTTCTATGAAATGGTGGGGTCTGTATCCCCTCCCCTGAAAACTGGGCTGACCTCTGTGGCTAGTTTGGCCCTTAGGATATAGCAGAACTGACATTATGTTACTCCTGAGGTTAAATTATAAAAATGCAATGCAGTTCCTTGTTCTTTTGTAACCTTCTAGCCATGATGTGAGGAAGCCCAACTAGCCTACATGGAGAGAATGCTTGGAAAGACTATGTTTACACATTCCAGGTAACAGCCTGTCTGCAGCCATAGCCAACATCAGGCATCTTTCTTCAGACACATGCGGGTGACACTGGCAGATGATTCCTGCCTCCATCTGTTGAATCACTTCTAGCTTTCAAGTCCTCCAAGCTGGGTCACAGGCATTGTGAAGCAGAGGTAAGCAGTCCTCACTGTGCCCTGTCCAAATGCCTGGCCTGCAGCATCTATGAGCATCATAAGATGGCTGTTTCATACCATGAAGGTTTGGGATGGTCTAGTACATAATAACAATAGCTCGAATGCTCTTTGGTTACAGATAGCAAAACCACATTTCAGACTATTACCATCTAAGAGGAGGAAATCATTGTGAGGATACAAGTGCATCTCATCCTAAGGGCTTGAAAAGAGAAACTGAAAATTGATGAGGAACAAAGGTGAGCATTCCATTTGTTTGTGAGTCAGTCCATTTCTCTGAGATCTGGTCTCTGATCTCTGCCTCTCTATTTTATTTATTTTTCACTCTTAGCAGGCTCACCACTGCTTTACAGTGCATATGATGATCTGCAGCCCCTCAATTTTGTCTGTAAACAGAGACTGAGATTAGTATTTATCAATTCAATTTTATATTTCTGGGAGCAAGGTATTCTATCATGGTCCCTCCAGTCAATTTTGGCCAGTTGGTTAAACGTTGCCTTACTAGAGTTCACTTCTCTGCAGGGAACAGTTTTTTAAAAAAAGTCTCATCAATGTCATCTGGGAAGTAGAGCCTTAGGCAAAGACTATAGAGCTAATGATTTATTTGGGAGGTAGAAACCCAGAGTGGCAAGGATGTAATAAAAAAGGATATGAAGCAAATAAAGACATGAAGCAATGTGACTTGGTCTTTTACCATTCTGCTGTCACTTCCCAAGAGGCTGGTAGAAACTGAGGGAGTCACTTAGCAGGTAGATCAGCATGTACTTCCCTGAAAGATGTTGCCTATGAAGAATACACTTCCTCACATTTCAAATTACATCATATGGGCCCTCAGGAGTCACACAGGAAGCCTGACATCAATGGCCATGCAGTGATGTTTCACTTTAGTCCTAAGAGGGAAAGGCAGCCTGAATAGGAAGGACACTGACAAAGAGAGAAAGAAGGAGGCCACCAGGGGACTCTGCAAGGGTGCATATGGTAGGCTGGATAGCTGCATTCCAAAGATGGCCTTGACCAAATCCCTGAGACCTGTGAATGTGTCACATTGCATGGCAAAGGGAATTTACATATGTGAGTAAGGTTTTGAGTTTTAAAACAGGTGAAGTGAAGTGAAGTCGCTCAGTTGTGTCCGACTCTTTGCGACCTCATGGACTGTAGGCTACCGGCTCCTCCATCCAGGAGATTTTCCAGGCAAGAATACTGGAGTGGGTTGCCATTTCCTTCTCCAGGGGAAATTCCCGACCCAGGGGTTGAACCAGGGTCTCCCTCATTGTAGGCAGACGCTTTACCGTCTGAGCCATAAGGGAAGCTCAGGAAAGGTTTTGGATTTTAAAACAGTTAGATTATCCTATATTATCTGGGTCTACCCATTCGAATCACATGAGCTCTTAAAAGTCAATTTCTCTGGCTGGACTCTGAGGAATCTGTCAGGAGTCAAAAAATTTGAAGTGTGAGAAGGACTCACCCTGCCAGTATTGCTGTTTAGTTGCTAAGTCCACTCCATGGACTGTAGCCCTCCAGACTCCTCTGTCCATGGGATTTCCCAGGCAAGAATATGGAGTGGGTTGCCATTTCCTTCTCCAGGAAATCTTCCCGACCTAGGGATTCAACCTGCATCCTCTGCATTGGCAGATGGATTCTTTACCACTGAGCCACCAGAGAAGCCCTCCAGCTGGTGTTTAGAGGATGCCAGTGGAAGGCATGAGAAGAAATGTGGGTATACTCTAGGAGCAAAGACAGGCTGCTGACAGCAGCAAGGGTCAGGAATTCAGTTCCTTAGCATGGAACTGTATTCCGCCAACAATGTAAATGAGCCTGGATTTATCCCCAGAGTCTCCAGAAAAGAACTGGTCTTGTGCACATCTTGATTTTGGGCTTTGAGACTCTAAACAGATGACCCCATTGAGCCACAGTATATGTGGACTTCTAACCTACGTCAGACAGTAAATGGATGTTGCTTTAGGCCACAACATTTGTAGTCATTTGTTATAATAGTGGAAAACTAATATAGTAGAGGAGGTTTAAGTCACCATAGAGGGAACAAATGCACTAAAAGTTGTCTCATATTTACCTAATGAAATATCCCACCATTTTCCTACCTGAACTTGTTGCTACTAAAAGGTTTCCTTGCTCATCAGATAAAGTATCTATTGTTATATCCTTGCTTTTAGTCCTTTACCCATCTTTCTCCACAAACTTCAGATAACCTCTATGCTTCATGCCCTCTCCTTGGAGCCTGCTGTGACTTTTGGTTGCACATAAAGTTTAACATGTACATGGATTTCATTCAATGAAAAAGATTGAACAGAGAGAAACGGGAAAAAAAAATCAGAGTTTGAATGTGAAAATCATTGAGGAAACCAGGTAAATTGGTTTTCTAAATTTCCAAATGTGTCATCACAAATTTAATACCAATTTCCATTCTAACTTGTCTCCATTTTTGCATGTTTCCTTTTCCTTCCATTATTTTTTGTTTCCTACTTTTACTTCTGCTAGAAAAATTTATGGAAGTATGCTGTTAGCTCTCATGAGCTGACATGCCAACTCACTATGGAAAACTTTGACAGTGAAAACTACCAAGTCAACCAGATTCCTCCCTCATAGATATTTTCTCAGTATACATTTGAATAAATGCATGATGAATTGATAAGATTAAAATAGTTTAGTTGACACCAGTCATAACAAGGAGCTTAACAAACTCAGTTTCTTTCAGATGCTGCTGCCTACTGCTTTCTGTACTCTGTGTGGTTGATAGTCCCTGAGGTCAATCACCTGCCCGCAAACGAAGAAAACAGCACACATGCCCCTGGGCTTCTGTTAATTCTCAGTTGTTAGCCCCATTGTTATTCTAGTTTGGACAGGTTTATACTTGGATATACTCTGAGATTTCTGAAGAAAGGCATTCTATAGTTTCAGAGCACAGTCAATATTTAAATGATTCTTCCAAACTGTGCTGCTATATTTCTGAATATTGTCCAGCATCACACCGGTATTTTTCAGGAGTTAACAAAATATCATTTTTAGTTACCTGTCATTGTAATTGTTTAGTTCATGTCCTTTGACAAAGTTTGGCTCTTGTCAAAGTGGATAATAATCCTGGAGAAGCTAGTAAATGTCTAAGACTCAATTGGATGGAGGTCGTGAAAATTAAGGTGTTCATGCTTTAAAAAGAAACTTTATTTGTGTGTTAGTTTGACACTGTATCTGGAAGAAGCAGAGCATGTATAATGAAAGTTTTCTTTTTTGTTTTTACAAAAATTCATACCAGACAGATCAGATTGGCAACAGAGGTAAACAGTGACTCCTGTGACGTCTGATAAGAAACATTTCTTGAACTTGTCACATAAAACATTCTGTTATGCTTCAGGCTGTTGAAAATAATTCCATGCACAGGGCACAGTCACCTGAGGCAATTTTGTTGTTCAGCAACAGCCTTAGGACAAATGCACAGCTTGAAGGTAGAAATTTTGGATTATTATATAATTGTAATCATTACCCATACTGAATAAGAGTGAGTCAGTCAACCGAGAACTATTGCAGTGTGAATTAACCTACTTTCACTTTTTAATGACTATTTCTACCACCCCAAAGATCAAAGAGTGTTTGTCATTGAGAAAATCTCAAACATTCTTTAAAAAGCATAATTTCTTTTTAACAAGTTGATTTGTCCTATATTTATTCCATAAGATATTCAAATGTAAGTATTCTGCTTTATCAACAAATTTGCTCAATCATCTAGGGGCGAACCTATCAAAGAATGCAGACTTCAAATGCTTTTATGCATTAAAAAAGAGAAAAAGCTCAAGTCACTTAGGTATTGGCGTAAAGATTTCTTGTGATATCTTTGAAGCTAAGTATTTTGTTGAATACTGACCTTGAGAAAGGAGTAAAATTGAAGGCATAAGGGAGAGCTGAGACGCAGACAACAGCACAATGTGCTGTAACTCTTGCTCCAGAGATTTTGCATTTATTTGTGTGAACAAAAAAACGTTGACTATCATTTCAGTAAGCAAAGAATGCTGCCTGCCACCAAACCATCAAACTCTGCTGCTGCTACCAGAGATGTACCCTGAGGGGAATACAGGGTAGAGGAATAATTTCAGTGAGCCTAGACACTTGCATCTTCCCATACCTAGAAAAACTCTAAAATCATTAACTTGAAATGTCTGGTTTTTGTGACTAGCACTAATCTTCTGATGTTCAAACTTTCTTTTTCCCCCAGCAAGAACTCCTATATATCTTGGCTCCTCCCTTACCACTTCAGAACAGTTGCTCAGAACTATCTTAAGAGGCTGCCTTCCCGGTTTATCAGTTCAGTTCAGTCGCTCAGTTGTGTCTGACTCTTTGCAACCCCATGAATTGCAGCACACCAGGCCTCCCTGTCCATCACCAACTCTTGGAGTTCACTCAGACTCACGTCCATCGAGTCGGTGACGCCATCCAGCCATCTCATCCTCTGTCGTCCCCTTCTCCTCCTGCCCCCAATCCCTCCCAGCATCAGAGTCTTTTTCCAATGAGTCAACTCTTCGCATGAAGTGGCCAAACTACTGGAATTTCAGCCTCGGCATCAAAGAACACCCAGGACTGATCTCCTTCAGAATGGACTGGCTGGATCTCCTTGCAGTCCAAGGGACTCTCAAGAGTCTTCTCCAACACCACACTTCAAAAGCATCAATTCTTCAGTGCTCAGCTTTCTTCACAGTCCAACTCTCACTTCCATACATGACCACTGGAAAAACCATAGCCTTGACCAGACGGACCTTTGTTGCAAAGTAATGTTTCTGCTTTTGAATATGCTATCTAGGTTGGTCATAACTTTCCTTCCAAGGAGTAAGGGTCTTTTAATTTCATGGCTGAAATCACCATCTTGCAGTGATTTTGGAACCCCAAAAAATAAAGTCTGACACTATTTTCACTGTTTCCCCATCTATTTCCCATGAAGTGATGGGACCAGATGCCGTGATCTTCGTTTTCTGAATGTTGAGCTTTAAGCCAACTTTTTCACTCTCCTCTTTCACTTTCATCAAGAGGCTTTTGAGTTCCTCTTCACTTTCTGCCATAAGGGTGGTGTCATCTGCATATCTGAGGTTATTGATATTTCTCCTGGCAATCTTGATTCCAGCTTGTGTTTCTTCCAGCCCAGCATTTCTCATGATGTACTCTGCATATAAGTTAAATAAGCAGAGTGCCAATATACAGCCTTGATGTACTCTTTTTCCTATTTGGAACCAGTCTGTTGTTCCATGTCCAGTTCTACTGTTGCTTCCTGACCTGCATATAGGTTTCTCAAGAGGCAGGTCAGGTGGTCTGGATATTGATATTTCTCCCGGCAATCTTGATTCCAGCTTGTGTTTCTTCCAGTCCAGCGTTTCTCATGATGTACTCTGCATATAAGTTAAATAAGCAGGGTGACAATATACAGCCTTGACGTACTCCTTTTCCTATTTGGAATCAGTCTGTTGTTCCATGTCCAGTTCTAACTGTTGCTTCCTGACCTACATTTAGACATCAGATTTTTAGAATTGTTGGATGAGAGTATTTCTGGAATGGGGACAAGTTCTCATTATAGAACTATCGTGATGAACAGGGCAAAGAAGTTTGCAAACTTTCAACTCAGACCATGAAGACTGAGTTTAAATAAAGCATACATTGAACCCCGATCTTAAAATTAATTCCATAGCATCAGGAAATCGTGATATAGACTAGTAAATGATTAAGACTCAAGATTGCTGGGAGAAATATCAATAACCTCAGATATGCAGATGGCACCACCCTTATGGCAGAAAGCGAAGAAGAATTAAAGAGCTTCTTGATGAAAGTGAAAGAGGAGAGTGAAAAAGTTGGCTTAAAGCTTAACATTCAGAAAACTAAGATCATGGCATCTGGTCCCATCACTTCATGGCAAATAGATAAATGGGGACAAGTTCTCATTATAGAACTATCGTGATGAACAGGGCAAAGAAGTTTGCAAACTTTCAACTCAGACCATGAAGACTGAGTTTAAATAAAGCATACATTGAACCCCGATCTTAAAATTAATTCCATAGCATCAGGAAATCGTGATATAGACTAGTAAATGATTAAGACTCAAGATTGCTGGGAGAAATATCAATAACCTCAGATATGCAGATGGCACCACCCTTATGGCAGAAAGCGAAGAAGAATTAAAGAGCTTCTTGATGAAAGTGAAAGAGGAGAGTGAAAAAGTTGGCTTAAAGCTTAACATTCAGAAAACTAAGATCATGGCATCTGGTCCCATCACTTCATGGCAAATAGATCGGTAAACAGTGGCAGACTTTATTTTGGGGGGGGCTCCAAAGTCACTGCAGATGATGACTGCAGCCATGAAATTAAAAGACATTTGCTCCTTGGAAGAAAAGTTATGACCAACCTAGATAGCATATTCAAAAGCAGAGATGTTACTTTCCCAACAAAGGTCCATCTAGTCAAAGCTATGGTTTTCCAGTAGTCGTGTATGGATGTGAGAGTTGGACCATAAAGAAAGCTGAGCGCCGAAGAATTGATGCTTTTGAACTGTGGTGTTGGAGAAGACTCTTGAGAGACCCTTTGACTGCAAGGAGATCAAACCAGTCCATCCTAAAGGAGATCAGTCCTGAATATTCATTGGAAGGACTGATGCTGAAGCTGAAACTCCAATACTTTGGCCACCTGATGTGAAGAACTGACTCATTGGCAAAGACCCTGATGCTGGGAAAGAATGAAGGCAGAAAGATTGAGGAGAAGGGGATGACAGAGGATGAGGTGGTTGGATGGAATCACCGACTTCATGGACATGAGTTTGAGTAAACTCTGGGAGTTGGTGATGGACAAGGAGGCCTGGCATGCAGCAGTCCATGGGGTTGCAAAGAGTCAGACATGACTGAGTGACTGAACTTACTCTAGAAAAAAACATCATATATTAGCACATATATATGGAGTCTAGAAAAATGGTCCTGATGAACTTATTTGCAGCGCAGCAGTGGAGACACAGACATAGAAAATAGACTTGTGGACACAGTGAGGGAGGAGAGGATGGTTATGAATGGAGAAAGTAATATGGAAAGATACATTGCCATTGGTAAAACAGATAGCCAGTGGGAATTTGCAGTGTGATTCAGGGAGCTCAAACCAGTGCTCTGTGACCCTCTAAAGGGATGGGAAGGGGTGGGAGGTGGGAGGGAGTTTCAAGAAGGAGGGGACATATGAATACCTATGGCTGATTCCTGTTGATTTAGGGCAGAAACCAACACAATATTGATAAGTAGTTATCCTAACAGTTAAAAATAAATAAATAAATAAAAAAGACTCTGGCTTCTGCTCTGTTACTGATTTGATGTGAACCTCATGGTCACTTAACCCCTCTGACTGTCTTCTCTCTGAGGGAATGTTAACTTACTGTGGGTGTCAGAGGCCTCAAGTACCTTTGATGAAGCAGTTTCTGATACGATAGATTATTGACAGCAGGAGTATTTTTATTCTTCATTAATAATCATGGTGCTAGCTTACAAAGAGAAGAGACACCATGGAAAAAAGACGGCTCTGTTTTGATGCAGTGCTGGGGGCTGGTAGTTGCAGCAAAGAAGCCAGAAAACTAGAATTTGCATTGCTTACTACTCACCATGAACATCTTTGCAAATCATGATTTTCAATGAGGATGAAATGCCTTGTCAAAATATAGGGACTTTCCCAGTGGTCTGGTGGTTAAGAATCTGCCTTCTAATGCAGGAGACATAGGTTTGATTCCCTGGTTGAGGAATTAAGATCCCACATGCTGCAGGGCAATTAGAGAAGCCTACACACCACAACCAAGGCCTAGTGCAGCCAAAAAGAAAAATACGTTAAAAAAAAAAATCTGTTCCTTTAAATTTCTTCAGGGTCTTATATGCTCAGCCTGTCAGGTCTTTGGCTCTGTGGTCGTATGACAGGTCTGCTCATAGAACCTCGCTTCACTGTTGGGGAGAGTGGAATATTCCTGTGGTCTAGCCTCTGTTGTACTGTTCAACACAGTCAGCGTCATCTAGAGGGTGGCCCTAGGAAGGGGGTAAAAATACACAGTCTTTGTGTTTCTGGTATCTGTGTATGAGCTGGGCCAATCCAGGTAGAATTTTCCATAGAAACAGTATATGTGGCCAGGACATTCAGTTGCCAGGCCAGAACCAGAAGGTTGTGTGTCAGTATCAGGGGCCAAAGAAGAGAAGCTTGGCTGGAGGGACTCAGGGTTAGAAGCGAAGTATCAGCATACAAGATGCACAAGGGTCAGCAAAGTGATGGAAGCAGGCAGTGGAGAGAAAGTGACGAGAACACGGTCAAGGGCACTCCCCTGGTGGTGCAGGGGGTAAGATTTTGCCTTCCAGTACAATGGCACCCCACTCCAGTCCTCTTGCCTGGAGAATCCATGGATGGAGGAGCCTGGAAGGCTGCAGTCCATGGGGTCACTGAGTCAGGCCCGACTGAGCGACTTCACTTTCCCTTTTCATTTTCATGCATTGGAGAAGGAAATGGCAACCCACTCCAGTGTTCTTGCCTGGAGAATCCCAGGGACGGAGGAGCCTGGTGGGCTGCTGTCTATGGGGTCGCACAGAGTCGGACACGACTGAAGTGATTTAGCAGTATCAACAGGGGTGGCTGGTTTGATCTCTGGTCAGGGAGCTGAGATCCCACCTGCCACAAAGCTGGAAAAACCAAACCATAAAACAGAGGCAATATTGTAACAAATTCCACAAAGACTTTAAAAATGGTCACATCAAAAAAAAAAATTTTTTTTTTTTTTTAAAGAGAACATGGTCAAAAACAGAGCTGGGAGCTAGGTTTGGAGGGATAGACCAGTTTGAGAAATCAGATTCTAGTTATGTGGCATAAATCAGGATGTGCTTTACTTGGGAAATATAAAAGACTATATATCACTTACAGTTTTAGCTTATTGTTATTTTTCAGTCACTAAGTCATGTCTGACTCTTTGTGAACCCATGGACTGCAGCACGCCAGGCTTCCCTGTCCTTCACGATCTCCCAGAGTTTGCTCAAACTCATGCCCATTGAGTCAGTGATGCCATCCAACCATCTCATTCTCAGTTGTCCCCTTCTCCTCTTGCCCTCAATCTTTCCCAGCATCAGAGTCTTTTCCATTGAATTGGCTCTTTGCATCAGGTAGCCAAAGTACTGGAGCTTCAGCTTCAGCATCAGTCCTTCCAAGGAAAGTTTTTGCTTAAATAAGAAAAAAAAATTTCTTATTCCTAAACAGTTTAAAAAAATGAAACCCTACTTGGCAGACCACTCACCCTTTCTCTACCCACCAAAGATTAATTATATTTTGATATTTGGGCCGCTCATTCCTTTCCTTTTCTTTTCTTTTTTTCTGTTTTACCTAGAAGAGACATGCATAAATGATCCGTTATTTAGTTTTTTCTAGTTTTGAATTTTGCATAAGTGAAATAGTACTCTTCTACATCTTATTCGATGTCATTTTAAATGACTGAGATGCACCCAAGTTGACGTGTATAATTCTAGTTCATTCATCCTCACTGCTCTATATGGTTTTCCCGTATGAATATGTCACAGTTTATTTAGTCATTCTCCTACTTAAGAACCTTTGGATTGTATCCAGGTTTTAGATACATGCAAACAACGTTTTTATCCCCACTCCTGACAGGCTTCCTGTGCAGATGTGCTGGAGTTTCTCTAGGGTGCAGATGTAAGAATAAGCTGGCTAATACAGCTTGTGCATATCCAACTTTGCCAGGCAATGCCAAGTTATTTTTAAGAGTGGTTATATAAAAGTAAACTCTCACCAGCTACCCCTGATCCTTATGGCCCCACATACTCAATGCCACCTCATAGTTCCAAAGGTTCGATGCTTTGCCACTAAGGAAGAAGGTAAACAGGTCTTTTATAAAAGTTAAACGTGCTTGGATTCATTTTAAAAGTCAATTAGTTTAAGAAAGCTTGCTATAAAGTAAACCATTTCCATTGCTCCTCAGTGTTGATGACTTATAACCATTTTGGATTTGTTTTTGCTTTTTCCATTCATGTTTCCATTCCTATGTCTTGATTTCTGATGTGGAGATAATACTGTATTACTCATAGAAAAGGAGGATTTAGATTTCTCTTCTCTTTTGATCTTTATTAAGTACTTTCCAGTCCCTTTCTCTCAATGTATTTACACTGTACTTTTTGTTAAATCATCTTCTGATAATTTATATGAGTTGCTGTTGCTGTTTGCAAAACAGTCATGTCCAGTTCTTTTGTGACCCCCAGGACTGTAGCTTGCCTGGCTCCTCTGTCCGTGGGATTTCCCAGGCAAGAATACTGGGGTGAATAGCCATTCCCTTCTCCAGATGATCTTCCCGACCCAGGAATCAAATCAGTGTCCCCTGCTTGGCAGGTGGATTCTTTACCACTGAGCCACCTGGGGGCCCACAATTGATATGAGCCTGTAAAAGCTATTTGCAGATGTCCAAGTTATTATAACATGATTACTTTTATTATTCATTATTATGTTTTCCCTGGAGAGTAATTGCTAGATTTTTGTGTCATTTTCTTAGTTTTCTACATGGTTTATCAGCTCTCCACGACCCCCAGCAAATCTTTTCCAGGTATGAAAATTTTCTTTTTATATATGCAAGTATATTAGGTATTGAATGTTCAGCAAATGTTATCAACTTGAAGAAATCTTTCCTCTAATCTTATCTGCTTTTAAATGATCTCTCCCCGAACTACACTGGATTTTTTTTTTTTTTTAATGTGGACGATTTTAAAAGTCTTCATCTAATTTGATACAATATTTCTTCTGTTTTGTATGTTTTGGTTTTTTGGCCACAAGGCATGTGGGGATCTTGGCGCCTCAACCAGGAATTTAAGCCACACTGCCTTCACTGAAGACAGAATCTTAGCCGCTGGATGGCCAAGGAAGTCCCTCGGCTGTATTCTTGAGATCTCTTATGACCCTAAATTGAATTTCGTCACTGACTGTTTTTTTTTAAGATCTTTCTTCATTGTCACCATATGTGAGGATTTATTTTTATTTATCCTGTTAGGGATCCATTGAATTTCTTGAGTATGAGGATTGGTATAATTTATTAATTTAATAAATTTTGAGCTATTATTTTTTCAGTGTTACCACTTGAGTACTTTATGTTTTGCCTGATAGAACTTAGATTAGAGCTATATTAGGCCAATGCTTCTCAAATTTAGCTTACAAAAAAGTCATCTGAATGACTTGGAGAACAAATTCCTGCCACATGGTGAGTTTGCATTGTGTCTTGAGAATGTGCAGGAAAGGATGCTGTTAAGTCTGGGGGCCACACTTGGAATCAGCTCTGGTAGAATCTCTCATTCTCTTTTCCCATGCCTCTAAACCACTTGATCATATATTCCATATTTTTCTCTCTCAGTGCTGCTTTGCTTGTCATTTCTGGATATGCATGTGACAGTCTTACAGAGTTTTTCTTCAACTATGTCATATTTTATATTTTGAGTTTTATTCATTTGTTTTAAACTTGAATATTTTTAAGCTCCATAAATTCCATTTGTTACTATTTCAGTATTTTCTGATCAATTTTAATAGACTCGTTTTATTTGAGTAGATTGGGACTATTTTACATCCTGTACCTGTTAATTTACATAGCATCCTTCTTGAAAATCTGATAATTCTTGTTATTATTTCTGCAGATTCATTTATAAGACTGTTTGGTCATATGCTCAGAAATATATATTTTTTTATCATGTGTGTTTCAAGCTTGGGATTTCATTGAAAGGGATTTTTTGTGACCTATAGTTAGAATAGTGCTTCCCTGGTGACTCAAACGGTAAAGAATCTACCTGTAATGTGGGAGACCTGGGTTCGATCTCTGGGTTGGGAAGATCCCCTGGAGAAGGAAATGGCAACCCACTCCAGTATTCTTGCCTGGAGAATTCCATGGACAGAGGAGCCTGGTGGGCCTCAGTCCATGGGGTTGCAAAGAGTCGGGCACAACTATGCAAATAACACACACATGCTTAGAATATGTTTCTCTAGATAGGATTTGGAAATAGGATTTGGAAATTGTCTCTGCTAGGTACTTTAAGACAGTGATTATTTGATTAATTTTTTTTTTTTTCTTGAGATTTTTCTTCTATGGATCCTCGCCTCACTCTTTGGAAAATGAACTTTGGGTGAGGACCTCTCAAGAGACATTTTTCTCCCTTTTTCCATTCAATGTCAGTTCCAAGAAAGCCAAGTTTTCTGTGGACACGCTTTTTCCCAGCACATCTTCTCTGAGACGTTGCCGTCTGTTGGTACCTTCTTTGTGCTGGGTCTCTGATGACCTCCCACTTGGATGTCAGGCTTTGTCCCTGTCCTGTGTTTGTATTTCATTACCCAGGGGATTGACATGTGTTGGAAAATGCCCTCTCCTAGCTCACTTACCCAGAAAACATCTTGAGATGTCTGGCCTCTAATTTTTACTTACTTTATCACCAGCCTAGACGTGCTTTTAAAGAGCTTTTCTCCCCCCACATGCTACTAAGCATCTTAGTTATTCTACGCTAGTAAGAATGTCTCTGCACATCTGTTCTGCCTTGTTTACAGAAAGCCTATTTCCAACTTTTTTGTGGGGGAGGGGGGCAGGGCTTGGTATACCTTTCCATGATGTGAGTGGCTAATTTAACAGATGCCAGAAGTTGCAGACTGGATGTGTAATTTCAAGTAACTTGCATCACTCCTTCTCCCCTGGGTTTCTCAGATCACAAGGGAATTGAGCTAGAACAATTCTTCGTCTCTAAAATCCTGTGACTTGATGGTGGTGAAAATGATGCACAAAATCTGCTTCCTAATGTCCTAGCACATTCAGCAGAAACTAGTGGCCACATATACTATCCTTTCTTATGAAACTCATGTCTTCAATTTTTCTTTTTTCTAATAAGAAAAACAAAAATAAAATTAGAAATGTTTCTTCCAGCTACTTCATCTAGTCATTTTCTAAGAGTTCATTGGCTCATCAGTTATTTCACACAGATCCTAAAAATGTTCAAACTATCATGCTTTCCATAATTAAGTTTCTCGTATTCATCTGGTTTTAGCCAATTATCACATGGATATCAGCCAAAAAAATATTGTCATCTTCTCTTATTGAGATGATAGTCTCCTGGTTACATACCAAGTATTCAGATACGTTGTTTTCTCAATTGGTGATATTGGGTGAGTGCCCATTTCCTTAGGGTATTTAATTGGTATCTAAGGAGTCATACATAGAAATAACGGACTTTACAACTTTCTCTAACTCCTTGTGTATTCCAGCTGCTCTTTTAAAAAGACATTGATCATTTCTGTACTTATTCAGGAAGAGAAGCCTTGTTCATCATTTTAATAATGACTACTTCATAATAAACACAGCTAGACATGACGGATCCCCAGAAATCAATTTTATTCTTTTTAAGAAGTTTCTAATTTTGTTGAGACAGAATTTATGAAAAATAATTATTAATAATAGATAGGCAGTTTGGGATGGACATGTACACTCTGCTATATTCAAAGTGGATAACCATCACAGACCTACTCTATAGAACAGGAAGCTCTGCTCAATGTCATGTGGCAGGCTGAATGGGAGGTGTGTTTGGGGGAGAATGGATACATGTATATGTATGGCTGAGGCTCTTCACTGTTCACCTGAAAGTTTCACAACATTGTTGATTGACTATACATCCCATAAAAAATAAAAAGTTTTAAAAATTTTTTTGTGAAAGAAGATAGAAGATATGAAACCCCAGTTTGGGATATAGGACAGAAAGTGCTCTAGAAATGCTGAGGAGGAAGGTAAAATAGTCTGATACAGGTAAATAAGCCATTATGAGGGAACATGGTCCCTCTTGATAGTATCGTATAAACAAGAAAGGGTGCCAACAGTCAGATTATAATAAACAGCTACAACGTGCAGGCTTTTGTCTAGAATTCACAGATTTCACTAGGTATAGCTTTATATTCTAAATTGGAATAGTTAAAGATGGACCCAACTTTAGTTATGTATTTCTATAAAATGCTTCCAACTTTAGTCCATCTTGGGTATTATTGATATTAACCCCTGCAGAGTTCAGCAGAAAGAACAGTTACTGTTTTAAGTTAAATTTAAGGAGACCCATGCATCAGCCTCCCCACTGAGTCACCTTATTTCCTTGAGAGAGCCAGGATCTGTCTCATAGTCACTCCTGAGCCATCTGCCTCTCAGCTGATGTTGGGGTGCCGTGAACTCCTGCTCCCCACTCCCTTCTATTCCTTGCTTTGCTCCTAGCCTCCTGAACCCATCACAGTACAGTCAACTTTAGGGCAGAGGATGTGTGTTTAGCAGGACACACCTGATTTCACTGTCTCCAACCTTTACTCCTCCCAGTATCAGCAGACTAAGCTATAAGGTATGTCGGGGTTTACTGAGACATGGAAAGTTAATGCACAGGGAATTCTAGCCTAGAAAGCTAAAGATCGAATACACTAGATGAAATAGGGTGTTCCTCATCTTCTAAGGGAAAAGCATGGAGTTAAACATATCACAGGGTTTCCCTTCTGGGATATACCCCACTTCCTCTTTCCTTATTTTCCTTCCTTCCTCTCCATCAGTTCAGTTTAGTTCAGTCGCTCAATTGTGTCCGACTCTTTGCAACCTCATGGACTTCAGCACGCCGGCTTCCCTGTCCATCATCAACTCCCGGAGCTTGCTCAAACTCATGTTCATCAGATGGGTGATGTCATCCAACCATCTCATCCTCTGTCATCCCCTTTTCCTCCTGCCTTCAATCTTTCCCAGCATCAGGGCCTTTTCCAGTGAGTCGGTTCTTTGCATCAGGTGGCCAAAGTATTGGAGCTTCAGCTTCAGCATCAGTCCTTCCAATGAATATTCAGGCTAATTTCCTTTAGGATTGACTGGTTGGATCTCCTTTCAGTCCAAGGGACTCTCCAGAGTCTTCTCCAACACCACAGTACAAAAGCATCAAATCTTTGGCACTCAGCTTTCTTTATGGTCCAACTCTCACATCCACACATGACTACTGGAAAAACCATGGCTTTCACTAGATGGACCTTTGTCAGCAGGGTAATGTCTCTGCTTTTTAAAATGCTGTTTAGGTTGGTCATTAACATTTCTTGCAAGGAACAATTGTCTTTTAATTTCATGGCTGCAGTGATTTTGGAGCCCCCCCAAAATAAAGTCTGTCACTGTTTCCATTGTCTCCCCATCTATTTGCCATGAAGTGATGGGGATGCCATGATCTTGGTTTTCTGAATGTTGAGCCTTAAGCCATCTTTTTCACTCTCCTCTTTCACTTTCATCAAGAGGCTCTTCAGTTCCTCTTCACTTTCTGCTATGAGGGTGTCATCTGCATATCTGAGGTTTTTGCTATTTCTCCCAGCAATCTTGATTCCAGCTGTGCTTCATCCAGCCCGATATTTCACATGATGTACTCTGCATAGAAGTTAAATAAGCAAGGTGACAGTATACAGCCTTGACATACTCCTTTCCCAATGTGAAACCAGTCCATTGTTCCATGTCTGGTTCTAACTGTTGCTTATTGGCCTGCATACAGATTTCTCAGGGGGCAGGTAAGGTAGTCTGTGATTCCCATCTTTTGAAGAATTTTCCACAGTTTGTTGTGATCCACCCAGTCAGCAAAAGCTTTGGCATAGTCAATAAAGCAGAAATAGATGTGTTTCTGGAACTCTCTTGCTTTTTCTATGATCCAGAAGATGTTGGCAATTTGATCTCTGGTTCCTCTATCTTTTCTGAAGTTCTCGGTTCACATATGCTTGGAGAATTTTGAGTATTACTTTGCTAGTGAGTGAGATGAGTGCAATTGTGCAGTAGTTTGAATATTCTTTGGCATTGCCTTTCTTTGGGATTATCAAGTCAAACCATAGAGAGACTCAACTTCTTGAACTTCCATAATGCAAACGTTAACCATCTTTGGGGATCTCCACCCCAGAGCTTCACCACTGTAAGCTTGAGTCTTAGTCAGAATCTGATTTCTTCCCTTTGCTATGCAGTCCCAGGGGCATCGAGAACAGCACAGTCCCTGAAGTCTGAATTCTTCACTCTGGACTCCACAGTGGGAAGCTGCACAGCTCAGAATGGATTTGGTGTCAAAGTTTATCAATTTTTATTAGGAGCAAAGTGTGCATATACCTCCTCGTGCTTCCTAGCTTCTAGCAGTTTTTTAATAATAAAACATATACCCAAACAGCCATATACACAAACACACAAAATGCTCCCCCTATTCTCCTAAGGTAGATTAATCTAGAAGCATGTTCAGCACTGCATCATGATACTGTATGTAGTTCTTATTGAAGTATAGTTGGTTTACAATGCTGTGTCAGTTTCAGGTGTACAGCAAAGTGATTATATATACTGGAGAAGGAAATGGCAACCCACTCTATTATTCTTGCCTGTAAAATCCCATGGACAGAGGAGCCTGGCAGGCTACAGTCCATGGAGTTGCAAGAGTTGGACACGTTGTAGCAAAGTATAGTTGATTTACAATGTTCTGTCAGTTTCAGTTCAGTTCAGTCACTCAGTCATGGCCGACTCTTTGCGACCCCATGAATCGCAGCACACCAGGCCTCCCTGTCCATCACCATCTCCCAGAGTTCACCCAAACTCACGTCCATCGAGTCAGTGATGCCATCCAGCCATCTCATCCTCTGTCATCCCCTTCTCCTCCTGCCCCCAATGCCTCCCAGCATCAGAGTCTTTTCCAATGAGTCAACTCTTCGCAAAGTAATGTGCTGTGTTGAGTCACTAAGTTGTGTCCGACTCTTTGTGACCTCATGGACCCCAGCATGTCAGGCTCCTCTGTCCTCCACTGTCCCCCAGAGTTTTCCCAAATTGATGTCCATTGATTCAGTGATGCTATCTAACCATCTCATCCACTGCCTCCGCCTTCTCCTTTTGCCTTCAATCTTTCCCAGCATCAGGATCTTTTCCAAAGAGTCGACTCTACACACATACAAACGCACACACACACACACACACACACACACAAGCTAAAGATCGAATACACTAGATGAAATAGGGTGTTCCTCATCTTCTAAGGGAAAAGCATGGAGTTAAACATATCACAGGGTTTCCCTTCTGGGATATACCCCACTTCCTCTTTCCTTATTTTCCTTCCTTCCTCTCCATCAGTTCAGTTTAGTTCAGTCGCTCAATTGTGTCCGACTCTTTGCAACCTCATGGACTTCAGCACGCCGGCTTCCCTGTCCATCATCAACTCCCGGAGCTTGCTCAAACTCATGTTCATCAGATGGGTGATGTCATCCAACCATCTCATCCTCTGTCATCCCCTTTTCCTCCTGCCTTCAATCTTTCCCAGCATCAGGGCCTTTTCCAGTGAGTCGGTTCTTTGCATCAGGTGGCCAAAGTATTGGAGCTTCAGCTTCAGCATCAGTCCTTCCAATGAATATTCAGGCTAATTTCCTTTAGGATTGACTGGTTGAATCTCCTTTCAGTCCAAGGGACTCTCCAGAGTCTTCTCCAACACCACAGTACAAAAGCATCAAATCTTTGGCACTCAGCTTTCTTTATGGTCCAACTCTCACATCCACACATGACTACTGGAAAAACCATGGCTTTCACTAGATGGACCTTTGTCAGCAGGGTAATGTCTCTGCTTTTTAAAATGCTGTTTAGGTTGGTCATTAACATTTCTTGCAAGGAACAATTGTCTTTTAATTTCATGGCTGCAGTGATTTTGGAGCCCCCCCAAAATAAAGTCTGTCACTGTTTCCATTGTCTCCCCATCTATTTGCCATGAAGTGATGGGGATGCCATGATCTTGGTTTTCTGAATGTTGAGCCTTAAGCCATCTTTTTCACTCTCCTCTTTCACTTTCATCAAGAGGCTCTTCAGTTCCTCTTCACTTTCTGCTGTGAAAGTGTCATCTGCATATCTGAGGTTTTTGCTATTTCTCCCAGCAATCTTGATTCCAGCTGTGCTTCATCCAGCCCGATATTTCACATGATGTACTCTGCATAGAAGTTAAATAAGCAAGGTGACAGTATACAGCCTTGACATACTCCTTTCCCAATGTGAAACCAGTCCATTGTTCCATGTCTGGTTCTAACTGTTGCTTATTGGCCTGCATACAGATTTCTCAGGGGGCAGGTAAGGTAGTCTGTGATTCCCATCTTTTGAAGAATTTTCCACAGTTTGTTGTGATCCACCCAGTCAGCAAAAGCTTTGGCATAGTCAATAAAGCAGAAATAGATGTGTTTCTGGAACTCTCTTGCTTTTTCTATGATCCAGAAGATGTTGGCAATTTGATCTCTGGTTCCTCTATCTTTTCTGAAGTTCTCGGTTCACATATGCTTGGAGAATTTTGAGTATTACTTTGCTAGTGAGTGAGATGAGTGCAATTGTGCAGTAGTTTGAATATTCTTTGGCATTGCCTTTCTTTGGGATTATCAAGTCAAACCATAGAGAGACTCAACTTCTTGAACTTCCATAATGCAAACGTTAACCATCTTTGGGGATCTCCACCCCAGAGCTTCACCACTGTAAGCTTGAGTCTTAGTCAGAATCTGATTTCTTCCCTTTGCTATGCAGTCCCAGGGGCATCAAGAACAGCACAGTCCCTGAAGTCTGAATTCTTCACTCTGGACTCCACAGTGGGAAGCTGCACAGCTCAGAATGGATTTGGTGTCAAAGTTTATCAATTTTTATTAGGAGCAAAGTGTGCATATACCTCCTCGTGCTTCCTAGCTTCTAGCAGTTTTTTAATAATAAAACATATACCCAAACAGCCATATACACAAACACACAAAATGCTCCCCCTATTCTCCTAAGGTAGATTAATCTAGAAGCATGTTCAGCACTGCATCATGATACTGTATGTAGTTCTTATTGAAGTATAGTTGGTTTACAATGCTGTGTCAGTTTCAGGTGTACAGCAAAGTGATTATATATACTGGAGAAGGAAATGGCAACCCACTCTATTATTCTTGCCTGTAAAATCCCATGGACAGAGGAGCCTGGCAGGCTACAGTCCATGGAGTTGCAAGAGTTGGACACGTTGTAGCAAAGTATAGTTGATTTACAATGTTCTGTCAGTTTCAGTTCAGTTCAGTCACTCAGTCATGGCCGACTCTTTGCGACCCCATGAATCGCAGCACACCAGGCCTCCCTGTCCATCACCATCTCCCAGAGTTCACCCAAACTCACGTCCATCGAGTCAGTGATGCCATCCAGCCATCTCATCCTCTGTCGTCCCCTTCTCCTCCTGCCCCCAATGCCTCCCAGCATCAGAGTCTTTTCCAATGAGTCAACTCTTCGCAAAGTAATGTGCTGTGTTGAGTCACTAAGTTGTGTCCGACTCTTTGTGACCTCATGGACCCCAGCATGTCAGGCTCCTCTGTCCTCCACTGTCCCCCAGAGTTTTCCCAAATTGATGTCCATTGATTCAGTGATGCTATCTAACCATCTCATCCACTGCCGCCGCCTTCTCCTTTTGCCTTCAATCTTTCCCAGCATCAGGATCTTTTCCAAAGAGTCGACTCTACACACATACAAACGCACACACACACACACACACACACACACATGTATACACACATATATATAATTCTTTATATATTCTTTTCCATTATATGTTACTATAAAATATTGAGTATAGTTCCCCATGTTATACATGTATATATATTTTTTCTTTTTGTTTCTGATTCTTTTTCATTATAGTTTACTACAAAATATTGAATACAATTCCCTGTGCTATGGAGTAGGATCTTGTTTTTTATTTTATGTATGGTAGTATACATCTTTCGGGCTTCCCCGGTGGCTCAAATGTTAAAGAATCCGCCTACATTGCAGGAGACTCAGGTTTGATCCCTGGATCGGGAAGAACCCCTGGAGAAGGGAATGGCTAAGCCACTCCAGCATCCTTGCCTGGAGAATTCCATGGACAGAGGTGTCTGGCAGGCTAGAGTCCATGGCATTGCAAAGAGTCAGACATGATTAAGCAACTAACACACACAGACACACAGTGTATCTGTTAATCCCATCCTCCCAGTTTATTCCTACCCTTCTTTTCCCTTTTGGTAACAGTAAGACATGCTTTTTATGTCTATGTTTATTTCTGTTTGTAAGTTCATTTGTACTGTTTTTAGATTCCATATATAAGTGATACCATTATAATATTTGCCTTTCTCTGTCTGGCTTACTTCACTTAGTACGATCAACTCTAGGTCCATCCATGTCCATGTTGTTGCAATTAGCATTATTCCATTCTTTTTTATGATTGAGTAATATTCCATCGTGACTGTATGTATACCACAGATGATACCATATTTTTTAAAAAAAAGAATTGGTTGCTCTTTCATGCCCATTCTCTGTCTACACAAAGATCTGTCTGAAAGTTTGAAATTCCTGGGAATTGTGGGTTGATTGTGTGTACCTTAGGTAAGATTAGATTTGCAGGTACAGTAGGTACTTAAACTAATTTCCATATCCATTGAGCAGCAGTATAAAGGTTTATATTCCTTATCCAAGAAACCCAAAGGGCTAAGTAATAGTTATACATTGTAATTCTTAAATATTTCTAGAATTTTGCCTGTAATTGTGATTATTTTTTACAGTAATTTAAAATTAGTAGGACTTCTATAAATTTGACATCAAGAGGGGGAAATTTTGATCTTTCAAGAATTATTTAATCAACCAGGCAGTCTTTTATGACTTCATAAGTAAAATGGAAATTTAAATGATCTTGGAAAGCCAGGCATCAAGCCAAGAGAGGCTGGGAATAAAATGCTCTGTAATCTGTTACTCTCAAAGATATATGACTACATACATGTGACGTAGGAAGACATCTCAACATTCTGTGTGAGTTAGCAAATGTGTTTGGTTTTTTTTCAATATCTTCCTAATCTTTAATAATCCCTGTGGCTAAGTGGTAAAAAATCTGCTTGCCAGTGCAGGAGACATGGTTTTGATCCCTGGTCAGGAGAATCCCCTGGAGAAAGAAAAGGCAACCCACTCCAGTATTCTTGCGTAAGAAATCCATGGACAGAGGAACTTGGCAGGCTACAGTCCATGCGGGTGCAAAAAGTCAGACATGACTTTAGCAACTAAACAAAAATAACAATCTCTAATATAATTTTCATCTTCTAAAGTTGACTTGATTTTTTTTTTTTAAACATTGGACCAAGTACCGGACACACAGTAAATGCTCTATAAATAGATATGTTGATGGCCTGAGAGTACCCAGATGTTACATGATGTTATAAAAAAGGAATATCAAATATCTGATGTGAGTAGATGGGGGAAAAATTAGGAAGTGACCTTTTGGAAATATTCATGAGCAAAATAGTTTTTAAATGTCTGATTGCACAAAAAAATAGAAGTCAGCGTGTTAGCCCATGTGACAGCAGAACCAGGCTGAATCAACCATAGAATAAGAAGTGGAGTGCAAGGTGGCATTCTCTGAATGGCTAAAATTACGCAGTGCATTTTTATCACACTTTGTTGCTGTTTTTCTTTCTCGGTCTTCGGAGCAGAAGTAGAGGCTGATTTATGAGTTGAGAGTCAGTGCCGAGTGTCAGATTTCTATAATGAGATTATATATTAAATCTAATGAAGGGAAAATAATCTGAATGGCTAAAATTACGCAGTGCATTTTTATCACACTTTGTTGCTGTTTTTCTTTCTCGGTCTTCGGAGCAGAAGTAGAGGCTGATTTATGAGTTGAGAGTCAGTGCCGAGTGTCAGATTTCTATAATGAGATTATATATTAAATCTAATGAAGGGAAAATATGCTTACCCAAACCACATGACAATACCATGATTAAACAACTCCAATCCCGCGGTAGACTTGTTTAGACGATACAGCAGGTAAAGTGACCTCCTCTTCTCCTAGGTTTGTGATCAGTGCTGTGAAATGAAGATACATGTCCTTTATTATTCTGATGACATAACAATATCATAGAAGCAAACATGAACAAGATGTAAGTAGGAAGCCAAGTGATGTGTTGTGGGTATTGGGAAGGTTTGGGTAGATTAATCACCTACGTTCTGTTTGATGGCGATTGCTGACTTCCGCAAAGCTGTTTGGTTATGAGCCTCTGTTTACTCCGTGTACATTTAATTCATGGAGTTCATGGTACATTTCTGTAAACATGTGTGTACTTGAATGCCTGCACACCCGTATACATACCCATTCAGAGAAACTGGGGCTCATGCTGTATCTTGAAGGAGATGGAATATGGAATCTTATTAATTTCCTGACCAGGGATCGAACTTATACCCGCTGCATTGGAAGTGCAAAGTCTTAACCACTGGACCACGAGAAAAGTCCCCTAAGTGGACTTTTAAAGGGTCAGTACTTGAAAACTTCAGTAAATCTAAGCTCTAATTACCCAACCACCACCTCTTAAAAGAAAAAAAAAATTATTCTTAAAAAGAAAAAAAATAAATGGTGTTAGAGTAGAAGTCAGCCCTGTGGTAAGTAACTTTCATGAATGAAGAAAACCATTTACGTGGAATGATTTAAATAAGATTTCATTTCACAAAACGTCCATTTTCAGCTTACCTCCATTTTCTCATTCTTGCCTGTAATTTCGCTATTAGATAGTTATTTCTTAGATTAAACTTTTTGTTCTTATTAAAATGCAAATATCTGAGGCTATGACATTTATGTACTTTCCAAATAATTAGTGTTCAATTTGGGATTAAGATATACACTCTATATGGGGAACTGTACTCAATATCTTATATTAATAATAATGTATAATGGAAAATAATTCTATATATATTACACACCCACACCCACACCCACACCCACACACACACGGCTTTCCAGGTGGCACTAGTGGTAAAGAACCCACCTGCCAATGCAGGAGACATAAGAGACATGGGTCCAATTCCTGGGGCAGGATAATCCCCTGGAGGAGGACATGGCAGCCCACTCCCATATTCTTGCCTGGAGAATCCCATGGACAGAGGATCCTGCCGAGCTGCAGTCCGTGGGTTGCAAAGAGTTAAACACAACAGAAGAGACCTAGCCTAGGGAGCACGTGTGAATGCACACACACACGCACGCACGCACACGTATTTTATATATATATAAAACTGAGTCACTTTGGTGTACACCTGAAGCTAACCCAACACTGTAAATCAACTATACCTCAGGAAAATTCTTAAAATAATTATTTTCAGAGCCTATCTCTGTGGGCAGAACATGAGAGAAATGGATCAATTGAAGAGCATAAAAAGAGAGAAAGGGTGAAACATGAATCTAGAAGAAAAGGTTTTATCTATATTATACTTTTGCCTTGAGCCGACTGTGTGAAAGAAAGTTAGCCTGATGAATGTAGTTTTCTCCTGGAAACTTCCTCCACTCACGTTCAGTTGCTCCATTGCAGTTTTCTTCTTTAATATTCATGCATTGGAGGTCTGTGATCTGTAACCGAGACATCATGGTATTTTAGCATGGCCACATGCAGATATTTTTAAGAGCAACTCCATTAAAGATCGTTTCTCTGGGAGCATTCTGAGCTCTCTGGTGGTTTTTATCACCCAGCGTTTAGCTTTGATCCCTGTAATGTATGCAGAGCCAAAGACACCCTTCATCACTCTGCTTCTGTTGGGAGTTGGTTTATGTTGTAAAACAGGGGAAATGGGCAAGAAGAAAGCAGAGTTGCATATATACAGTAATCGACTGAGATAAAATAACACCATGAGATTAGACAATTCGAGAGAAGAGTGGGAATAGATGGATTGTGTCTCTCCAGGGTTGTCTATTTACAATAAATTCTGGCTAACAACAAATTCTGCTGCCTACTGCCTGACTCTGCTGGTTCTCATTTCTCTTATTCCATGAACTGAGTTTGGACCATGCCACCATTCCCTTCCCCTACACAAGTCCAGGCCTAAGCTGTGTATTTAGGAGTTCCAATCACTTGGGAAGGGCCTTTGGTAAGTAAGGATGGCTTGTAAATCCTCCGCTGTTCTTCTCCGGTTAACTATAGCAAGGCATGGCGTTCTGCGCGTAGAGTCGCCTGAGACAAGAAATGTTTATAAGAATCTTTGGTGTAGAGAAGAGCTTGTTTGAATGGTCCTGGCATATTGGACCTGTTGCTCATTTCTAATGGTTGAAATACTGATACCTTCTTTGATGAGATTAGAGAAAACTCGGAATCTTGAATCTAAAGTTTGGGTTAGGCTTGCCAGTTCTAATGTCATCTTCTTTGCATCTGCTTTACTTTTAAATTTATTTTTTTAAATATTCTAGTTTAATTTTTTATTGAATATAGTTGATTTGCAAGGTTCTATTAATTTCTGCACCCAGAGACTAACATGCTAAGCGAAGTAAATAAAAGGGAAAGACAAATACCATATCCCATCACTTATATGTGGAATCTAAAATATGACACAAATGAGTGCATCTATGAAACAAAATCACAGACATAAAGAGACTGAGAAAAAGGAAGAAACTGGTAGTTACCGTGGGCGGGGCTGGGGGAGGGATGGAGTGACAGCTGGGGATTAGCAGATGTGAGCTTTTATATATAGCTTATTGTTTTTAATTGAAGTATGGTTGATTTACAATGTTTTGTTGGTTTCAGGTATACCAGAAGGTGACTCAGTTATGCATGCATATATATCTATTTTTTTCAGATTCTTTTTCCTTACAGGTTATTACATAATGTTGAGCATAGTTCATTGTCCTATATAGTAGGTCATTATTGATTATCTGTTTCATATGCAGTAGTGTATATCTGTTAATCTCAAATACCTAACATTGCTGTTCTAGGTTAATATTTAATTTCCGTGTTTCTGGTTTAAAATCCCCAAGGAGGATTTGTGGCCAGGAAGGGGGGAGTGGGTCCCGATTGGCCAAGTATAAAGGAAAGAAACCATCCAAAGAGAGGATCTCCTCGCGTGACATCTGTATCTGCAATGACTAGCTTTTCTTCCTGCCTTTATACTGCTTTTGACTGGATGCTCAGGACCCTTACCCCCACTTCTAGGTTGATCTTTGTGTCAGGTTCTAGAAATAGTCCTCACAGACAGCCAATAGGCACATGAAAATATACTCAACATCACTAATTATTAGAGAAATGCAAATGAAAACTACAATGAAGTACCAGCTCACACTAGTCAGAATAATAAATGCTGGAGAAAGATGGGGGAAAGGGAACCCTCTTGCCCTGCTGGCAGACCCATGATTTGATGTACTCACTATGGAAAGCAGTATAGAGGTTTCTCAGAAATCTAAAAATAGAGCTATCATATGACCCAGCAATCCCACTCCTGGGGATATAAAAAGACACACGCCCCCTATGTTCATAGTGGCTTTATTCACCATAGCCAAGACAAGAAAACAGCCTTAATGTCTGTTGACAGATGAATGGATAAAGAATATGTGGTGGATAAAAAACACATACACAATGGAACATAACTCAGCCATAAAAAAGAATGAAATAAGGCCACTTGCAGCAACATAGATGCAACTGGTAGTTGCCAAGGGGGCCCAAGAGATTATCATTCTAAGTCAGGAAGAGAAAAATAAAGGCAATATGATATCATTTCTTTGTGAAATTTAAACTATAACACAAATGAACCTATCTGTGAAACAGAAACAAAATCACGGACGCGCAGGACAAACTGGTGGTTGCCAAAGGGGGCAGGGGGTGAGGGAGGGATGAAGTGGGCAGTTGGGATTAGCTGATGTGAGCTTTTGTATAGAGAGTGGATAAACAAGATCCCACACTGTAGAGCACGGGCAACTATATTCAATATCCTGTGATACTCCATACTGGAAAAAAAAAAAAAAAAAAAAAAAACAGAAGCAGATCTCTGCCCGGTTGGGGAAATCTGAGGACCCCTGGCCAGTCCACGAGAGACACAGGGCGCTTTCTGCCCGTCAGCCCAGAGTGGAGCTTAACTCCGCCTCCCTGATCCTGTCTTACCACAGTGACTACTGGCCTACAACCACCCTCACTCCCAAGTGGCATGCAAATAATTTCATAAGCAAACAATCAAAGCAATATCTGCATTTTGTTGATGATTTTCTCGTTCTAGTAGGTTCTGGTCTGGGACGCCTGAGTGTCCCCCACCAATAAACCTGATGCTATCCTACCCAAGGGGGAGGGGTGTTTACTCATTTCCAGTTCCAGGTACTTTCTTTCTGCTTTCCCCATTTTCCCTGGCTGAGGACCTAGCATTATTCTGCCAGCATTATCTTCTCCTAGGAAAAAGGACAATGGGCTGCAGAACACATTCTCTGCTGCCAGGCCTGAGGATTCTCATAAACGTGTATCAATTCCAGCACTTCATCTCTGTATGAACTGCCTAAGAGGCGTGTTTTCTTGTATTGGTTGGTTTTAGCAGAGCCAAAAGGGGACAAAACCCTAGCTTGGGGGGGGGGGGGGTAAAAAACAACCTGTGCCCTGAAGTTTACACTGAGTTAAGTGAAATCTGGCTCTGTAATAAGATGTGTTCCAGCAGCCGCATCTGTAGTTAGACTTCCAGACTAGCCAGATGGAGTTAAGGCAGGCCCTGCACTTTACTGAAGCTGAGGTAGTTCATAGAGCAGACGATGCCCCCTGGTGATGCTGCAGTTGATGAGGATGCCAAGGTCGATGGGGGTAGCAGATGTATGTGAGGATGCGAGAGGGAACAACTCCACCCCGCCTGTGATTTGTGTAAGAAATACGAGCTTGTAAGAGAGGAGTCTTGCTTTAAAGCAAAATAAATACTTCCAGGGGAAAGGAAAGGGTCGTATAGCTCCGGGATCCTGAGGTGGGGAATGGACAGGCATGCAGAACCCAGAGCCGGTCACACCAAGCCCGCTCTCCGTAAATCTGTCACACCCCTGCTCACATTTTCACACAAGCAAATCCAGGCTAAAAATGAGCCTCTCTGAAAAGGAAAAGAAGTCATAAACGGTCAATCTGCAGTCACAGGTTTGTTGGAAGAGGAGAGACTATTTCCACGCATTTCCTTTAGGGCGTCATTATGGGGATTTACTTATTACCAACCAGCATGTATAGATACATCAATGAATAAATGGACTTGAGCTACTTGGTGTGTGCCAATTCGGAGCTCCGGGGGGCAGGAAAAATAGCTGACACATTCCTCCTCTTTAGATAGCCCAGATCCCAGCAGAAAATGATCTTTTTAGCACCTCCTGGCCAAACCCTCACCATTCTGTCCTTTTCCAACTCGTTGTAGTCTAAAGACAGATCCAGTCAGCTTGCATTATTGCTGGTCTTAAACACTAGACAGATTGACACTATTGATTGCAGTGGTAGCTATAGCATATTTGATGGTTTGGGCCATTTGGCCTAAAGGTACAATAAAATGAGTATTCATGACAAGCTAAAAATCCACAGGCAAATGAGGAAGGCAGCCCTTTAAGGAATCTCATCTGGTAGTCTGTCTAGTGATGCTGGCGTGTCACCTCACTCGGATGAGGAGGGTGGTGTGTAGGAATGAGGGCGATTTTTGTAGATGTTGGGGAGAGACAGGGAGAGAGGATGTTTTCACACTGGAGGAAAGAATTTGATGATAATTATTCTCAAACAGAATAGCCTCATTTCTGTCTCAGGTACTATGCACTTTGTAAGATGAGTAAAAGAGGTTGTTTTATTCAGCTGTGTCCTACTTACGTTAGAAAATGCAGGTGAGAAGTAGAGAGTTGAAAAATAAAGGGTAAAGAACCTTCTACCAATTTGTATTTTTTAAAACAAGATGTTGATTTATAAACAGAAAGGAACAGGCTCTAAGAAAATGACCTGTGACTATCAGCCAGCTGCTGACCTTGTTTTATACTAAGCTGGTTCCAGGTTTATCTTGCACTCAGAGACTGATGGATTGTTTTCTTCAAGCGTGCTGATATTCTGGATGCAATGTATCTTCACTCAAGAATTGTAGGTATTTTATAGTTCTGACCTATTAAATGATCACCACCAAACTTAAGTCTGCAAACAAACCTTATTTTCATTGATGAGGACTCTACAGTACCTAGTATAAAAATACACTTTATCCTCAAACCAGAGACACTAGTGGTTGCGTGTTTTGAGGATGTCTGTTTCTCTGGGTGAGTCCAGTTGCTTAAGTCAATGATCACTTCTTGAAAGCATCCCACAGCACCTTATGGATATAACATGATAAAAATACACTTTATCCTCAAACCAGAGACACTGGTGGTTGCGTGTTTTGAGGATGTCTGTTTCTCTGGGTGAGTCCAGTTGCTTAAGTCAATGATCACTTCTTGAAAGCATCCCACAGCACCTTATGGATATAACATGTACAAAACAGATATTTGAATTTGAAACTGTGGGGCCCTTTGTCTTAGATAAGGGTACCAGTTGCCCAAGCTGGGAACTTGTGAGTTATGCATGTTTCTTCCATTCCTTCATTCACCCTTCTCATTTTTCAAATATTGCTACTTATCAATTCTATCCATCCTGATTTATGTCTTCTCTATCTTTACTTCACTGCCTTATTCATCATTTCTCATCATTCCCCCCTTAGTGGAGTAATGACTTTCTATCTTTCTATCTTACTGGAGTAATGACTTTCTAATCCCCAGTGTCACCAGACACCTTCCACGTGGATGCAGGAATGATTTTTCTTCAGCAAAATTCCTTTAGTTAAAATCCATCACTCAGCAATAAAAAAGAAGGAAATAATGCCATTCACAGTAATATAGATGGATGTAGCGATGATCATACTAAGTGAAGCAAAGACAAATATCAGATGGTATCACTCATATGTGGAATGGAATTTTTAAAAAAGGATACAAATGAATTTATTTCAAAACAGAAACAGACTTACAGATATTAAAAAACAAAAACCTTATAGTTACCAAAGGGAAAACATGGCAGTAGTGGGAAGGGTTAAATCAGGAGGTTGGGGTGAACATATATACACTATTATATGCAAGACGGGTAACCAGCAAGGACCTATAGCACAGGGAACTAACTCTACTCAGCATTCTGTGATAACCTATAAGAGAAAAGAATCTGAAAAAGAATGAGTGTATGTATGTGTATAACTGAATCACTTCATACCTGAAAACACAGCATTGCAAATCAGCCATATTCCAATAAAATTAAAAATTAAAGGCAAAAATTGGGGAAAAAACGTCCGTCAGTGTCAACTTAGTGCCTTCAGGGTTGAGATCAAACTCTGGCATGCAGAACCTACGTGCAAGCTGCCGGTGTTCCGGTCTCAACTTTTTGAACTGTTGACTCTGCCTTGTAAGTGAAACCACGTGAAATGATGTGTTTCTAGAATCTGCTACCAGTCCGTGCTGTGAGTGTTGAGTCGTGTCCAACTCTTTGTGACCCCATGGACTGTATGTAGCCCACAAGGCTCCTCTGCCCATGGAATTTTCCAGGCAAGAATACTGGAGTGGGGTGTCATTTCCTCCTCCAGGGGATCTTCCCAACCCAGGGATTGAACCCGCATCTGCTGCCTTGGCAGGAGTGCCACTTGGGAAGCCCCAGGATCTGCTGCCACGTTACATTAATGTATTGCTCTACTCTTCCACAAAAATCCTTCCGTTCAGATTCATGTTTAGCCTCCCCAAATCCCCGTGAGGTAGAGAAAAGAAGGTACTGTTCTTTCTCATTTTACAGAAGAAAAGGGCATTAACTCTATGCTGACATAATAATTACTATGCAGAAGTGATTCTTGAAAATTCTTATGTAGATTATAGAATTTTGAATTATAGGTGGAGAAAGTACAATGTAAGCTTTTATCATCCAGCAGACTACTGGTCTTCTGCAGCTAACATTCAGCTGATTTTTTAAAAATTTATTTTATTGAAGTGTAGTTGATTTACAGTGTCATTAACTGCTGTTATATAGCAGTGTGATTCAGTTATGTGTGCGTGTGTGTATATATATATATATACACTTTTTTTCATTTTCTTTTCCATTATGACTTACCACAGAATACTGAACAGTATTCCTGTGCTATACAGTAGGACCTTGTGGTTTATCCATTCTGTGTATAATAGTTTCATCTGCTAATCCCGCTACATCCCTCCACTTCCCTCCTCCCTGCTTGAAAACCGCAAGCCTGTACTCTATGAGTCTGCTTTTGTTTCATAAATAAGTTCATTTGCGCCATATTTTAGATTCCCCATATAAGTGATACATGATATTTGTCTTTGTCTGACTTCACTTCGTTTGATAATCTCTACGTCCATCCATGTTATTGTAAAAGGCATTATGTTGTTCTTTTTTATGGCTGAGTAATATTCCATTGTGGGTTTCCCAGGTGGCACTAGTGATAAAGAACCCATCTGCCAATGCAGGAGACATAAGAAACCAGGGTTCAATCCCTGGGTTGGGAAGATCCCCTGGAGGAGAGCATGGGAACCCACTTCAGTATTGTTGCCTAGAGAATCTCATGGACAGAGCAGCCTGGCAGGCTACAGTCCATAGGGTTGCAAAGAGATGGACACAGCTGAAGTGACTTAGCATGCAGGACTCCATTGCAGACATGTACTATGTGTCCTTTTTGTCCATTTATCTGTTGATGGACATTTTGGTTGTTTCCATGACTTGGCTATTGTACACAGTGCTGTTGTGAATATAAACGTGTGTGTATCTTTTTGAATTATAGAGTTGTCTGGATGTATGCTCAGGAGTGAGATTGCTTATCATATGGCAACTCTATTTCTAGCTTCTTGAGGATCCTCCCTACTGGTTTTCATAGTGACTGTACCAATTTACAGCTGATTTTTAATGGGGTATATACCCATTTAAGAGACACATATGTGCATTTATTTTTTCCAAAATAAATAATCAGATATTTAATTCCCAAGAAGATGTACTTTTTATCTTTTGACAGTTTTGATCATGACTTTCCTTTGTTGATTGTGTTAATATAATTGACTCTCCAAGCGTTCTGAGATGAACCTCAAATCACCACCTCTTTCCCAACAACAGTTTATGGTACACTAAGCCTTGCAGGGTAATTTAAATTTTTTGTAAATAAATGTCCACAAAGCAGTGAGTAATATGGAAAGGTGGATTTTTTAAGGCAAATAAACTGCTAAATATACTATATACAGGCATTGTAAAGTGATAGAACAATGAAGGATAGAAGCAGAGTGAATTGCAGACTAATCTCTGCATTGTGCAGGAAACAAGTGTCTCCCCTAGTGATATTAATGGAATATTGTAAGCTCATTTCAGGACCAAAATTTAAATTAAAAAGGGAGGAGGAGGTTATAGAGTAAAAGCTGTTGAAAAATCTCATTTTCAGCAGGTTTGAAAAAAAGTCATGAAGCAATTTAGTTTATTTTTTAAACATTCCCTGTAGTGTTGTGAAGACCAAACAGCAGTTTTGAGCTAGTTCATAAAAACCAGAATGGAAAGACAAGGAGGAGAAACCAAATAGAAAACAAATAGAAAACTGTCCAATTTAATTGACCAGGCTGATTAAAATGAGAAACATAAACACCCTCCCCAAATGAGAAAATGTTAGATGTACAAAGTCACTTCTTTTTAGATTCCCCTTAGAATGTTTGTAATCCATGAAACTATTTATGTTATTTAAAAAAATAAAGACAAATGAAAAACTCAATTCTTTTAATGAAGTTGTATAGTCAACTAAAGTTAAGTATGACATGTGAAAGTAATATAATTTCGTTTAAATGTCCCTCCATGAATTTAGAGCTTCAGATTTTAACACAGTACTCATTATCCATGATCTGCACAGTGTAAGATTATGCAGAAGTCCTAAAGTTGTCTAAAACAGCTAGGTAAGGATAGCTGTGAAGATAAAATACGACACGGGACACTTAGTCTTCTAGCCATCTAGAAACAGATTGTTTTTCTTGCTAATGTATTAGTTTTTGGAAAAGAAAGATGCCATTTAAGACAATTTGTTTCATATCTTAGAGACTAGGAGTATTAGAAACCTTTTGGGAACATATATTTGTTTGTTCAATGAAAATAGCTTTTCTCCTGCTTAAAAACATAATATAGATGGTAAAAAATAGGGTAAACTAGATTACGATAAAGTAACAAGCAACCTGGAAATCTCAGTGGCTTTAAAGCAACAAAGATGTGTTTATGACTCATATTACATATCCATCACATGTCAGCTGGACATAAATTAATATTTATATATTTATGGACACTCTTATTGCAGTTCCAAGGTTGATGGAATAGCCATTCTCCAAAAACTCGTGAGCTGTTATGGCAGAGGTAGAAAGAGAAAAGACAAGAGTATCTTAATGTAGGAAATTAAATACTCAGGCCTGGAACTGAGAAGTCACTTCCACTAACAATGCATTGGCCAGAACTAGTCAGATTAACCCAAGAAACCCAAGAAGAAATCAGGAAGTACAGCCGTCCTTTTAAAGGAGATGGCCAGATAAATTTGGGAAGTAGCTCATACTGAAAATTAAATCAATCTAGGAATCTCTAAAGAAGACTTTGATCACTGAAGATTCCACTACCCCAACAACAGTTGGTGAACTGCCTTCCAGATAGTTATGTGTCTTTGAATATAGACATAATACAAATATGATTTTATAATCTACTTTTAGCAATAATATATCATGGAGATATTTTCTATTTTATTAAGAAATAAATTCATCATTCTTTTTAATAGTTGCATAGTATTCCACCAAGTAAATGTGCATAATTGATGTTAATGAAAATTTAGATTGTTTATAGTTTCTTCATCATATACAAGACTGAAATTAACATCTTAGCACACTATCTCTGGATTTTTAGTGATAATTATTCAATTGCATGCATGCTTAGTCACTCAGGCATGTCCAACTCTTTGCGACCCTTTGGACTGTACTCTACCAGGTTCCTCTGTCCATGGGATTTTCAGATAGGAATACTAGAGAGGGTTGCCATTTCCTCCCCCAGGGCATCATCCTGACCCAGGGATCAAACCCATGTCTTCTGCATTGCAGGCGGATTCTTTACCTGCTGAGCCATCCAGAAAGCCCTTTTCAGTTGCAATCAGTGGGAATTTACATTAGATGATATCAGTATTTTCAGGTTAGGTAAAAATTACAACGTTATCCTGCAAAAGGGATATACTAATTGTACTGATTTATTCTATAACCTAAAGTCACTGAAAACATCTATTTCTTTACACTTTTGCCAACCATATATAATTTCAGTATTTGCCAATATAATAGGCTAATATCTCACTTTCATATTTATTATTTGTTGTTCAGTCGCTAAGTCACGTCTGACTTTGCAACCCCACAAACTGCAGCACACCGGGCTTTTCTGTCCTTCACTAACTCCCAGAGTTTGCTCAAACTCATGTCAATGACTGGAGATGCCCTGTACCTGTCTCATTCCTTGTTGTCTCCTTCTCCTCTTGCCCTCAGTCTGTCCCAACATCAGGGTCTTTTCCAGTGAGTCAGCTCTTCACATCAGCTGTCCAGAGTATTAGAGCTTCAGCATCAGTCCTTCCAGTGAATATTCAGGGTTGATTTACTTTAGGATTGATGGATTTGATCTCCTTGCTGTCCAAGAGACTCTCAAGAGTCTTCTCCAGCACCACAGTTTGAAAGCACCAATTCTTTGGCACTCAGCCTTCTTTAAGATCCAGTTCTCACATCTGTACATGACTACTGGAAAAACATTAAATCTTTGACTATATGGACCTTTGTCAGCAAAGTGATGTCTCTGCTGTTTAATGCATTGTCTAGGTTTGTCATAGCTTTTCTTCCAAGAGGTAAACATGTTTCAATTTCCTGGCTGCATTTACCATCTACAGTGATTTTAGAACCCAAGAAAATAAAATCTGTCATCATTTCCACTTTTTCCTTCATCTATTTGTAATGAAGTAATGGGACCAGATGCCATGATCTTAGTTTTTGAGGTTGAGTTTTAAACCAGCCTTTCAACTCTCCTCTTTCACTCTCATCGAGAGGCTCTTTACTTCCCCTTCACTTTCTGCCATTAGAGTGCTGTCATCTGCATATCTGAGGTTGTTGATATTTCTCCCTTATTAGAACAGTTGAAAAACTTTTCATATATTAGCCCTCTATTTGTATTTTTCTCCTCTAAATAATCTACTTGAGTACTTACCTCATTTTCTGTTGGAATGCTTGTTTCCCACTGATTTTAGCATGATCTTTGTATATTAAAAAGCAGACTGGTATTCATTCATTACATTCTGGTAGAACATACTAACCAGCATGTATTTTTATTGGGTTGGCATCACACTGTACAAAAGTTGCAAAATATATTTAGTATCTCCCTTGATCTTAGGATAGGTCATATGTTACAAACATTTTTCATATTTGTCCTGTGTATGACATTTTTTGGTATATAGAACTTTTACATTTTAGTAGTCAATATTTATGGTTTCAGCTCTTGTACGATGCAAAAATCCTTCTCCACTCTAAAATTACAAAAATATTATCCCATGCTTTCTTATGGTGTGTCTGTGGCTGTGCTTACTGTGCTTTTAATATTTTATATGCCTGAAGTATATTTTGCTGTAAGGAGTCAGAGATACCACTTTATTTTTCAAGTGGCCCACTGACTTTGGAGAAATTTCAGTGAATATCATGGAAAATGAACAGAGGAGGACACTGTAGGTTTGTTATTATTATTTGCATTTAAAATAACAAAGAGTGGAGTCCTTTAATTAGCATGCTCTAGAAGGAACTTCATGTTGATATGGAGCCTGGGTCTTGACTTATACTTGCCCTTTACTCCAGTCGTAATTTTTAAGTTCTTACATATTTTTCTTTCTTGACTTCCATGACACATACTGGTTTCTCTCCTGCCTCAACGTCAGTAGTGTGTTTCTGCAGCTTCTTTTTTCCTCTCCTGNTTCATGTTGATATGGAGCCTGGGTCTTGACTTATACTTGCCTTTTACTCCAGTCGTAATTTTTAAGTTCTTACATATTTTTCTTTCTTGACTTCCATGACACATACTGGTTTCTCTCCTGCCTCAACGTCAGTAGTATGTTTCTGCAGCTTCTTTTTTCCTCTCCTGCTACTTTTTTCAGCACTTATCTTAAACTCTTTTATCCCCTATCTTACTTCCTGCATGTTTTATATATACCTATAAGCTTGGATACAAATTGTTCTAAGACTGTGGGATAAATATGCCCCAAAACATGTTGACTATGTAAGTGTGGCACTGAACAGAGATCTGGGTTGAATGTTTATTTCAATGCCTTACGTACATCATGTGACTGTGACTGAAAGTTGCTCAGTCATGTTTGACACTTTGCAACCCCATGGAATAGTCCATGGAATTCTCCAGGCCAGTAGAGTGGGTAACCATTCCTTTCTCCAGGAGATCTTCCCAACCCAGGGATTGAGCCCAGGTCTCCCACATTGCAGGCAGATTCTTTACCAGCTGAGCCACCAGAGAAAAGACATCATTGAGTTAGTTAGTCGAGTACTTAGCCTATTTTTCCATTGCCATCCTTATTTGGTTTTTCTTTCTCTTTTGTTCTTTTGATTTCAGACTGCTCTTTTTATATCAGGCGCTAAGGGGAGGTTCAGTCAGCCAGTATCAGTGCAGCATCTGAAAATGACCTTTTCACTGGGTGTTCTCTCTGTCTCTTATATAAGTCAGATACATGTGTGCCAAATTTTGATTGCCCTCTCTTTAAACCTTAGTCAGTCAATTCAGTCGCTCAGTTGTGTCCGACTCTTTTCGACCCCATGGACTGCAGCACACCAGGCTTTCCTGTCCTTCACTATCTCCTGAAGTTTACCCAAGTTCATATCCACTGAATTGGTGACGCCATCCAACCATCTCATCCTATGTCACCCCCTTCTCCTCCCACCTTCAATCTTTTCAAGCATCAGGGTCTTTTCCAATGAGTCAGTTCTTTCCCTTAGATGAGCAAAGTATTGGAGTTTCAGCTTCAACATCAGTCCTTCCAATGAATATTCAGGACTGATTTCCTTTACGATAGACTGGTTGGATCTCCTTGCGGTCCAAGGGGCTCTCAAGAGTCTTCTCAAACACCACAGTTCAAAAGCATCAACTCTTTGGCTTTTCAATTCAGCTTTCTTTATAGTTCAACTCTCACATCCATACATGACTACTGGTAAAACCATAGCTTTGACTAGACGGGCCTTTGTTGGCAAAGTAATGTCTCTGTTTTTTAATATGCTGTCTGGGTTAAATCTTAAATCAACCACAAATTTCTATTCATTCTATGTTACCATTTAACTTATTGTTAAGACTCTTTATTGTACAGACATACCTCATTTTATTGAGCTTCACCTAATTGCAGATAATGGGTTGTGGGTTTTTTTGCAAATTGAATGTTAGTGGCAATCCTCTTTGGTCATATAATGGTTATTATTTTTTAGCAATAAAATATCTTTTAACTAAGCTGTGTATATTGTTTTCTTAGACATAATGCTGTTGCACACTTAACAGCCCACAGTATAGTGTTAACTTTTAGATTCACTGGGAAACCAAAAAAATTGTGTGACTCACTTTATTGTGAAATTTGCTTTGTTGAGGTGGTCTGCAGCCAAACCCACAGTGTCTCCAAGGTATGCTTGTATACCCATTATAACTTTCCAGTCCATCCCATCCCAGCCTCTCCTCAGGGTTCTGGTCACAGCCACATAGTGATCTTTCTGCTCCTTGCTTTCCCTGCCCCCTGCCCCATCCCACATATTCTGTACATCATATCAGTTCAGTTCAGTCACTCAGTCATGTCTGACTCTTTGCGACCCCATGGACTGCAGCACACCAGGTTTCCCTGTCCATCACCATCTCCCAGAGCTTGCTCAAACTCATGTCCATCGAGTCGGAGATGCCATCCAACCATCTCATCCTTTGTCACCCCCTTCTCCTCCTGCCTTCAATCTTTCCCAGCATCAGGGTCACTTCCAATGAGTCAGTTCTTCACATTGGAAGAGCAAAGTATTGGTACATCATATCAAGTCTTCTTTTTAATTTTATTTTTAAATTTAATTTTAATGGTGCTGTTAAAGAGTGAAAAAGTTGGCTTAAAGCTCAACATTCAGAAAACTCTCAGCGACCCCATGGACTACAGCCCACCAGGCTCCTCCGTCCATGGGATTTTCCAGGCAAAAGTACTGGGGTGGGGTGCCATTGCCTTCCCCGAAGGTAATGATGAGGGGTGACTAATTGCTAAAAAATTCAAGAGAGGTTCCTGTGAAGCAAAGAAAGGAGGCATATTGTTTGCTTACTTTTTTAAGATGGCAGAATCTTGAGCATGGTCAAATATTTCATTCAGTTCTTTCCTGCTGGTATTTTCTTAACTGTAAAGACATAGTTAACAATGTCTACTTCACCAAGTGGTTTAAGATGTGAAAGAACCTAAAATAGCATCTGATGCATAGCAGACCATCAATATAAATATGTTAATCTCTCTTATCTTCTCTTCTTCCCCTGTTTCAGTTCCACTGGGCCTTATTGTTGTACGCAAAGTAAAATCCAATGCAGTTAGTTACAATATAAATCCTGCATCTTTCTTACTAAGCTGCCATCTCTTGAGTATCTCTTTTTCTTTTTTTAAAGTACAGTTGATTTACAGTGTTGCGTTAGTTTCAGGTGTACTGGAAAGTGATTCACTTATGCATATATAATCTTTTCAGATCCTTTTCCTTTACAGGTTATTGCAAGATACTGAATATAATTCCCTGTGCTATACAGTAGCCTTCCCAGGTGGCTCAGATGGTAAAGTGTCTGCCTGCAATGCAGAATACCTGGGTTCGATCCGTGGGTCAGGGAGAACCCCTGGAGAAGGAAATGGAAACCCACTCCAGTACTCTTGCCTGGAGAATTCCATGCACAGAGGAGCCTGGTGTGCTCCAGTCCATGGGGTTGCAAAGAGTTGGTCCTTGTTGTTTAATTTATATATAGTAGCGCATATCAGTTAATCCCCCAAAGTGAAAGTGTTAGTTGCTCAGTCGTGTCCGACGCTTTGGAGCCCCATGGAGTGTAGCCCGCCAGGCTCCTCTGTCTATAGGAATTCTATAGGCAAGAATACTGGAGTGGGTGGCCTCCCTTTTCCAGGGGATCTTCCCAACCCAAAGTTCAAACCCATGTCTCCTGCGTTGGCAGGTAGATTCTTTAGCCCTGAGTTACCAGGGAAGCCCAAAAGCAGGGGTCAGTTCAGTTCAGTCGCTCAGTCGTGTCCGACTCTTTGCGACCCCATGAATCGCAGCACACCAGGCCTCCATGTCCATCACCATCTCGCGGAGTTTACTCAGACTCACATCCATCGAGTCGATAATGCCATCCAGCCATCTCATCCTCAGTCGTCCCCTTCTCCTCCTGCCCCCAATCCCTCCCAGCATCAGAGTCTTTTCCAGTGAGTCAACTCTTCGCATGAGGTGGCCAAAGTACTGGAGTTTCAGCTTTAGCAGGGGTAAATTAAGAGTTTGGGATTAGCATGGGCTTTCTCAGTGACACAGATAGTAAGGAATCTGCCTGCAATGCAGGAGACCCGGTACAATCCCTGAGTCGGAAAGATCCCCTGGAGAAGGGAATGGCAACCCAGTCTAGTACTTTTGCCTGGGAAATCCCACAGACAGAGGAGCCTGTTGGGCTGCAGTCTATGGGGTCACAAGAGTTGGATGTGACTTAGCAACTAAACAGCCACAAGCTCTCCCTTTTACCTTTGGTTACTACAGCCTGTTTCTCTATGTCTGTATCTTCTCTTCTACAAACAGTTCCTTCTCTTTTACAAACAGTTCATTTTTTTTTTTTTTTTTAGATTTTGCAAATAAGTGATAGCATATACTGTCTTGATCTGACCGACTTCACTTAGTATAGTAATCTCTAGACCTGTTCGTGTTGCTGCACATGGTATTATTTCATTCTTTTTTATAGCTGAGTAATATTCCTCTTTAACATCTGTTTTCCTAGCTGCTGGGCACATTGTATTGTATACAAGTATAATCTTAACTCATTATGTTGAATTGCCTTTTCAGCACAAACATTTGGAGAATAAATTCATTGCTTTCTATACAAAATATATTTGACTCTCCTGCCCTCTTTCCAGGTTGGCAGTGGTTAACCAGGCAGCTGCTGCTGCTGCTGCTAAGTTGCATCAGTCATGTCCAACTCTTCGCAACCCCATGGACTGCAGCCTACCAGGCTCCTCCACCCATGGGATTTTCCAGGCAAGAGTACTGGAGTGGGGTGCCATTACCTTCTCCACCCAGGCAGCAGGTTCTGTTAATAACAGAAAAGCAACATGAAAACAATAGGGATGGCAGTAGGGTTATGTTTGCAAAAGAAGGGCATTACATTTGGGCACAAAGAACTTTTGTTTGAAGCAGGTAATGACAGGCTTACTCACTGTTTTATTCCTAATCAATATTTTGGAGAGAACACAAGAGCTGATGTTAATCACTGTCTACAATGTGAAAGCACTGTCTGAACCACTGATCTAGAGAAATTATCCATACAAGACTTCAGAGTTTGAATTTGGCTATTTTGCACTTGAGTTATTATACTAAGCATGACTTTTTCTTGGTACCGCGTGTATTTTTTCCTCTTTCATGGAGGCTTTGTGTCTGTCAGGTAAAAGGAGACTTATATGGAGTGTACAGTCATCAAAGGGATGAAAGATGAATAAGCAGAGAGCTTTTTTTTTTTCTAAGCACCATTAACTCAGTGGCATCTACCTGGGCCGTAGATGCACTTAGCTGATTTCATTTTGATAATGCTGTAAGCTGGCCTCTGATAATTGCCTTCTGTAATTGGAACAAATTTATGATTATGCTAATTCATTCTCAGCCACCCAATATATGGAAGCTCAGCTCATCCATATCTGTCCCTGCATTTCCTTTGTAGATCATTACATGATTAGCCTCTCAGTGTGGCTGATGGAAATATTTTTATTCTGAACAGATCTGGTTTCTCCAGTGGTTTGTGTCTATGTATGTGTCAGTGATCTGTGTTTGCATTTCCAAACTGTATGCACCTCTGATACCAGCTTTTAAAACCAGTTATGATGTGAACATTTTGAGTCTTTAATGCTTTAATCCTTACTAAGATGGCTATTTTCTCAGCACTTGAGTATACAGTTCCTGGTAGCAAGGAACAGAAAAGGGGAACTGTTAATTAAGATTCCTTCACCACCACTTTAAAACCTGATGTACGTACCAGAAATTGGTATGGAAGGAAATGTGAATGCAGAGACTGTTTTGAGTCTCTCTGAAAGCCAACTCTTTGTTGGTTTTTTTAAAATTGGTTTTCTATGGCTGTTTTGGGTCTTTGTTGCTGCGTGCGAACTTTCCTTAGTTGCGGCGCGTGTTCAGGGACACGTGCTTCTCATCGTGGTGGCTTTTCTTGTTGCAGAGCATGAGCTGTAGGCAAGCAGGTTTTCAGTAGTTGTGGCACGCATGACATGTGGGATCTTCCCGGACCAGGGATCCAACCTGTGTCCCCTGCATTGGCAGGTGGATTCCTAACCACTGGACCAGCAGGAAAGTTCCTGAAGGCCAGCTCTTTGTAATCTTGTTAAAGAGTTCTTCCCATCCTAAAATAATCCTTTAGAATGAACAGGCAAATGATACTATGTTTTAGGTCACTCGTTCAGATAGCCAATGCAGTTTTCAAAGCTTAAGAAGCTTTGGAAGCATCTCCAAGGTATTGTTATATCAAAGGTTCAAAACCAGAATTCCTTTTCCCCTGGCAGGTGAGAGAGAGCAAATGTAGAATTAGCAACGAACAAGATCCATTCCACGAGGGAGAGCATAGCTGAAAAGCTTAGGGTAGCACACACCTTTATGAATCATCTTTTGATTGCAAATCTCTTCCCATTCTCATTTTTATGCTTCATCTGTTCAGTGTTGTCTTTTCCCTCTGATCATCATTCCTGTAAATGCTTTACATTAATGTAAACGTCACATTTCTCACTCATGACAATGTTACAGTTTCAATAAACAGTTGATCAGGGTGTTTACTTTCCCAGAGACCATTTACCTGTCAAAATGAATTTTTAAAAAAATAACATGAGGCTGCACTTGACTTTCATAACTGAAACGGGGAAGTTAAAGGACAGCACTGATCTGACTAGAGGCATAGAGCGTCAGAACATAACATTCTCTAATCAGAATTCAGGCTTCTACAGAGGAGCTCTTGTCTGTCATTTCATTCAGCATCCGTGAGGGTGATTCTGTCTTTGATCGTTAGGTTTCTCTCACTTCACAATTAAGCTGAATTTCTACTTCCTTTTGTGATGCATAATCAGATAAGTGGAGCTAAATGGCAGAAAGTGCAGAGTAGGAGGCTTTAAAGTCAATCTATCCAGTCTGGAAAGAAAAGGAAGACAAAAAGGGGAAACACGAGAGTACTGGTATAAATAGCTTGAAGGAAATAGTCTCGAGGAGAGAGGAGAGGACAGGTGACATCTAATCTGAAAGTAGCAAAACAAATGATGGCCTAAACTCAGATGAGGAGGTAATTGGCTCCGTTCTGAGTAGAGGCATGTCACTTATTGTAATAGTTAAGTCCCAGTTTAGACTTACTTTAGAATGCCAAGCCGAATCATGGGAAATGTTAAGGAGCCAGTCTTCATGTGATCAGTAAGACAAGAAAATGGCTGATGTTTTGTGGCAGGAAGCTGATTTGAAAGCTACAACTTCTAGCTGAACCATTTTCCAAGTTTGTTGCTTTAGGTGAGTCCTGTAGTCTGTAAAATGGAAAGAATAAGATATTTTCTGCCTGCCTTGGAACTGTCATGAGGATGAAATGAGATAAAGTATTGGATAGCAGTGTGTTTGCTTTCGTGTATAAAGACAGTGACCATCTCCTCTGTGAGTTCCTTTGTCTTCTCTTCACGGTCACAAGACGGCTGCCTTAGCTTCACAATTGCATCCGTGCCCAACCAAATAAAAGACCTGAAACACCTGTCCCTTTTCTTAGGAAAGCTATTTGCTAAATATTATAAGTTAATTTCCTAATTATTTATTTCCTGTAAGTCACCCGACATTGGCCTTCTGAAGTATTTTAAGACTGCAAGCTATTATCACAAAGATTTCATGGACTATTTTCATTCATTTCTGCCCATTGCCCCAAAGCAAAACCAAACACCAGATAACTGGGAGAGGACTACCCTAAGTTCTGAATAGTTATATAGGGACAAATATTAAGTTTGAATAAGTTTTATATGTTAAAATAGTTCTGGCTACATTTTGAACATTTTGACATGTTAATATAACCAGAATGTGTGCATTCAAATAAGAGCTGGCCTTTAAATCAACCGTCTGGAAGACAATATATGTATTTAACAATGTTGCTTTTGTCAAGATATTTTTTGCATCCCCCTGTCCTTAGGGATGATCATAAAATCCCCAAATATGTTTTCAAAATTATCTTCAGTGGTGTCAATCCACTGTATTTCAATGTAATTTTGCAAATAGCATGGGGTCATTCCACCCAAACCTGGAAAATAAGATGGATAACTAAACACAGTGGTTAAAAGCAAGATTTGAAGTCAAAACTTAGATTTAAATTCTGGTTCTACCATTAAAAAAAATTTATATATATATTTATATATATATATTTGGGCAAAGTACTTAACATCCTTGTTATTTGCAAAATGGAGATAGTACAAATGATGTCCACCTCATAGACACATTTTAAGAGTGAAATTAATGAACATACGTACAGGGTTTAAAAGTGTACTTGGCATGTGTGTGTGTGAAGTTGCTTCAGTCATGTCTGACTCTTTGTGACCCCATGGACCGTACCCCGCCAGGCTCATCTGTCTATGGGATTCTCTAGGCAAAAATACTGGAGTGGGTTGCCATGCCCTCCTCCAAGGGATCTTCCCAACCCAAGAATCAAACCCATATCTGTTTATGTCTCTTGTATTGGCAGGCAGGTTCTTTAAAGCTTGCATCAGCTGGGAAGCCCACTTGGCACAGAATATACAAGAAATGCTAGGTCCCATTGTTTTAGGCTGGGAAATATTTATTTGATCAAAATTCATGATGTGACTTAAAGTAAATGAGAAATGTAGTGGTTAGACCAGTATGCTAGGCGTAAGTCAAGGGCTCCCCCAGGGTCCTCTGGAACCCCCTCTTTACCTCTGCCTGGCCCCCTCCTCTCCACCCCTGTGTCCTTGGGTGCCATATCCCATTTACCCCCACCTGCAACTGGAATACATGCTCCAGCCTTCTCATTTTCTCACAAAAATCCAATCATGCTTGTTATTTGGTAAGATGGCAACTTACCAAAAAGTTTGGGAGGTTATATAGGGAATGCCCACATTGCAAATGACTGTGACTTTCCAGTGTTTCCCTGGCTGGACCTCTCACACCCACTAGTGAGCTGTCTGTCAGACAAGGTTGCCTTCCTAAGCCATCCTTAGTTGTAATGGGGAGAAAAATCATTTATTACTCTTATATAACTCATACCTTGAGCAAATACATGAAATTCAATATGAGACCCTATGGAGCCATTATGAAATATTAGTGGTTCCCAGAATATATTTAAGAACAACTACACTCAAAATGTCTCTCTTCCATTTCATATCTAGACTCCACTCTGGGATTTAAAGCAAAAAATAATATCCCCTTCCTTGGCCCAATCCCTGAAATGCAGTTTGAAGTTGTATGTGTGTATGTATAATCACACCAGTCTCTAAACCTGCATATATATTAATTCAGACTAAAAGCTTTATTCAACAGATGCTATTGAATATCCTCAAAATAAGGTTGTATGCAAGTTATAGGAAGATTTAAAATATTGTTTTTGTTCTTAAGGAATTTGCCACTTAAGATGACCTCCAGGCAATGAGTAGATGAGTTGAGAAGCTTCTAAAATCAGAAATCTGAGATTACATCTTTAAGAACAGCTCAATTTTACATTTCCTCTAGCAAATCTCAAGAGGACTGGAACTGGGGGGATAAGAACACTTGGCAAAAGTGAACGTGTTCATCACTCAGTTGTATCCAACTCTTTGCGACCCCATAGACTGTAACCCACCAGGCTCCTCTGTGCATAGAGTTCTCCCAGCAAGAATACCAGAGTGGGTAAGCTATTCCCTTCTCCAGGGAATCTTCCCAACCGAGGGATCAAACCTGGGTCTCCTGCTTTGTAGGTGGATTCTTTACCATCTGAGCCACCAGGCAAGCAGGGGATAAGAACACTGGGTAGATAATACCAACTCATAGCCCTCATTGGCATTTTCTATGGGATGTGAAGGGAGAGAGAGTTCTTGGGATCCTGCGTGGGAAGAGAGCTAGCCTGTTAAAGTCCCTTTCTCTTTCTAGTCTAGTTTTTACACTTTTAGATGATTAATAACAGCACTCACCTTCTCCTGCTCTTATGGAATATTAAGAACAAGAACAGGAGCATTAGAATCTGACATGCTTTCTAATGGAAATAAACCTTTAGGTGTAAAGTTTATCTGTATAGATATACAGGATGTCTGACAAAAGGTCAGAAGAGGCGAAATGTCAAGACTCATGCAAACATTTTCAAATGTGATCCGGCTCTCAGATAAGCTGATCACCCATGAAGCATCGATCCATCCCTCTTCCAAAGGAGGCAGCCTCCCCATTCAATTACACTAGGCTGCCTATTGTTGCAGAAATTTATAGGGTTGTCAGTTACATCCCTTCTCTCCCCAGTTAACCAGAATGACGGATCAGGAACTCGCTGTCTGGCATGAAATCTTAAGTGTCTTTGAAGGTCTGTTTATCCAGATTTGTTTATAAACTAGAAAAATTTACAAACTGCAGGCCATCTGCACATAACACTATGTTAATGAACTCATGTGTCCTGCAAATCCATAAGCTCATTACCTCTAAATAACTGGTTTCTTCACACACTCCTCACTGGGATTATCCATCTAAGCTAAATAAGTAGAAAAAAATTTTTTTTTTCTCTGAAGATGTGAATGCCTTGCACCTTCCAGAAAGTTAAGTCTTTCTGTCAAAGAGCTGATCTGTTAGCATGAGATCATTTGGATCATGATTTAAAAAAAAAATGTCCATTAGCCTCAGGGTGGTCGATGTATTGATTCCATACAGCTAATTTGAAAATGTGTATTGCTTTTGTTAAGAGCTTAATTAGGACTTTGTTGTCAACTGCCTGCAAAATAATTTCTCAATTTAATACTCATGCCCTTATGATACTTGTAGAATACTATATTTAAGTTCAAAATGTTTTAGATGCTTGGCAGTCATTTCTATGAAAAAGCATTGACAGTGGCCCATGATACATATGAACCAGAGCATTCTTGATGATGGGGGAAGCCAACTCACTGAGGGGGGTTAAATTCAGTGAAGTTTTCATTGCGGTGGCACTCCCAAGAGGCCAGACAGCTCTTATGTTATGGTATCTGGAAACGAGAGAATGAATAGTGAATCTCCATGCAGTTTATGGATGTGTTTTGCTTGATCCTCACAATATATTTTGTAATGTGTGGGTCATCATGTTAGAATTAAGAAATAGTCCATTAAAACACACAGCCCTGGCTTCTCAAGCAAGATGGAAGATCTGGTTACTTGGATAGCAAGGAGATCAGACCAGTCAATCCTAAAGGAAATTGACCCTGAATACTCGTTGGAAGGACTGATGCTGAAGCTCCAATATTTTGGCCACCTGATGTGAAGAGCCGACTCATGGGAAAAGACCTGATGCTGGGAAAGATTTAAAGCAAGAGAAGAGGGCAACAGAGGATGAAATGGTTGGATGGCATCACCAACTCAATGGACGTGAACTTGGGCGAGCTCCAGGAGATGGCTGAAGGACAGGGAGGCCTGGCGTGCTGTAGTCCATGGGGTTGCAAAGAGTCAGAGACAGCTTAGCAACTGAACAACTGGTTACACTGGTCACCGTAGTCTGAAGTGCCCAAGTCTTGGAATCTGCGTTTTGTCAGCAGCAGCACCGGGTCCCCATACATCCTGACACTGAAGCTATGTACTCCATAAATGTGAAGATTGCTGTGATGCATTGAAAGCAAAAAGATTTTAAAGCAAAATTGAGTTCACAGTCATTTTTCATTGCACTATCATTGTTAATTTTTTAAAATACTCATGTCTCTATCTAAAGTGGGAAAAAACAAAAAGAGACAGAAAAATGATAACATGCTTTAAGAAAAATGAGAATGAGCTCATCTCTTCGAGGGAATGAGGAATAGGCACTTGTCTTTAATATGCAAACAACGTGCGTGGATGTCTTGCACCCAGCGCCTCGTCAGTAATTTATGTTACTTCCCTGGCCCCCAGGAACATTCGAGTTTGCAACTGCTGCTGTAGGAAATGCTTTTTTTTTTTTTCTATTATCTTATTTATTAAACTATTCTGCATTAGGAGCACTTAGCTCATCAAAAATGTTTTAACATTTCTCTAAGTGACAAAAGCATAAATCCAAGAGCAATTCGTCACTTTTATAAGCCCAGAAAATACCAGACTGATTTTCTCATAAAGATCCTGCCATCAGTTAAATGGATAAACGATTAGTGTACGAATAAAAAACAGCCCTGCAGTTAGCGGCAGTAACGTGCCCATTGTTTGTAGACAGAATTGGATTGATGGACCTCAGTCATGACACTGTAAACACCAGTTATGCCGGAATGTATATATCCTAAGGTACCTCATTTGTCCTATATATATTTTTTTGGTTTTCAAGCTGTGTTCTGGGGAAACGAAGTAGCAGACCGTTGTACATGTTCACAGTACATGTGGGTGGATGAGGGTAGATTGTACGGCAAGGGTCAACTTATAATTTATGGTACAGGTGTGCTGAACATCTCCATGGGGTCTGATTTTTTTTTTAATTTATTATTTTTTTTTGCCGTGCTGGGGTTTTCTTCACTGTGTGCGGACTTTCTCTGGTTGTGGCGGGCAGGGGCTACTCTTCACTTGCTGTGCACGGGTGGCTGCACTCACTGCGGCGGATTCTCTTGTTGCAGAACGCAGGCTCTAGGCATGCAGGCTCTGCATAAACACACACATATTATTTTTCAGGTTCTTTTCCCACATAGGTTATTATACAATATAGAGTATAGTCCCCTGTGGTATACCGGTTTGGTTTTAAGTCCCCAGTCATGTCTGACTCTTTGTGACCCCATGAACTGTTTATTATATATAGGTAGATAGAAAGATATATATAGTGTGTGTGTATCTGTTATTCCCAAACTCCTAATTTGTCCATTCCCCCCTTTCCCCTTTGGTAACCCTCAGTTTGTTTTCTATGTCTGTGAGTCTTATTTCTGTTTTATACATAACGTTCATTTGTATCTTTTTTTTAAATTTCTACATGTAAGTGATATCATAAGATATATATATATATGATCACATATCATATACCATATGATCAGATAAGCTTTAATTTGAGGAAGCAGTCTATGGCTAAATATAAATTTGAATACTACTGTACTAGGTAAGTAAAAGACTTTTATAAGCTAACGTAGTTGTTTTTCAGATTAATAAAAGACATTATCCTTTATGTGCCACAGTTAGCCATTAGGAAGAAAAAAAAAACAGCTGCCCCAAGTCTTTTTTCAAAACCTCTGCAGCATATTGCATTTTCTTCCAATCATTTTTAAAGAATATGTATGTTTATGATTTTTTTTGTTGTTTTTACATATTTATGATTGTACTAAACACACAGTTTTGCAGTTTGACTCTTTCATGCATTATGAGCATTTTCAGTATTTTCGCTAGTTGAAATCATGACCTTTAGTGCTATACAATATTAAATTGAATTATTGAATCATGATTTCTTTAAATAGAGCTCTGCCACGCTTTTTTTCTCTTTCTTTTTTGCAGCTAAAAATAGTTTATTGTGTTTAAATCCTTGTTTGTAGCCCCAATAATTTTCTTTGGCAAATTCTTGAGATCACAATTACAAGAACAAAAGGCTTACTATCTTTAAGCCTGTTAGATGGAGATAATATTAGGAAGAAAATTAAAGCAGGGCTCAGGGAGTGAGGGGACTTTGCTATATTAGAGAAGGGTTGTCAGGCAAGACCTCTCTAAGGAGGCAGAATTTGATTAGAGACCTGAATGAAAGGTGGGGTGGAGCCTTAGGGACACTCGCAGGCGAGGCCTTCCGGGCAGAGGAAGCAGCAGGTGTTAAGGCCCTGAAGTAGGAACTTGCTTTGATTTTTCTAGAACAGGAAGGAGTCCAGTAGGGCTGGAGAAGAGTGCACAGAGGTTAATTGGGGAATCTAAGGTGGGAAATTAACTAGGGGGCAGACCAAGAAGGACTTTCTTAGCCACGGTAAGGATGTGCAGTTTTCTTCTTAGTGGAGTTCCAGGCTGTAGAATGATTTGGATCCAGAAAAGGATATGACCTAATCCCTTCGTGGAGAATCCACTATGGAGGCAGGAATGGAAGCCCCAGACAGACCATAGTTAAGAGGCTATTAGTGTCTTCCAGAAAGGAGATAATCACAGAGCAGCAATAGCAGAAATGCCTGGTACTCTGTGAGTTCAGTTAAAAAGATACTGTATGTGTGTGTGTGCCTGTGTACATTTATGTCATTTTCATCTTCGTTCTTTGGGTAAGAACAATGTCATTATATTGTTGTTCACCTTTTTTTTAGTGGTATAAAATATTTATTGAGTTGTTTAGTTAGTGTGTGTTTTTTCCGTCTTATTTTGGAAGACATTTTATCATCAGCTGGTATGAGAGCATGAGTGATGCAGATCATGACCCTCAGATCATCAGATTATTACCATTTTATATATCAAATCTGTGGCAAATATTCTCCTCATGTGTTGACCACTTGATTTTGTGCGTGAGGTATTTTATATAAGCTTTCAATTTGGAACCAGACCTCTGCTAATGATTGTGGTTTTAATTTCCTCTGGGCCCAGATTTGCTTTGGAAAGCTTTCTTTGATTTCCAGGTGCTGGGCCTACTTTGGTTTCTGTTTCGAGGGCCACTGCCCCCAGGGTCATTTCCTCACTAGAAATGATTTACTTATGGGCCATGGCCAGACTTTCCCAACTTCCTGACCAGCTGTTTGCAGGGGGAAGGATGGAAAAAGAAGATGACTTAAGGTGGAGACAGGAGGGAATGGCTTTGTAGGCGCTAGAAATGGAAAGGGTCGGAAATTAACAATCAGAAAACCAAACAGTTTGCACTCAGAATTTCTGGACCAGGAGAGTGGAGTGGAACCAGAATTCTCCAGACCCACTTTAAGCTGACCAATTTGTTCTCTCCAGTGACACAGCAGTGATGGTGGTTTTAAAAACCCAATCCAGTTGGCTTAACATAAATAAATGTTTCATCACAGATATTGCCGACAACTCTTACTTTCTGGTGGCAATGTGGATTTACTTCTTTTCTTATAAATTTATTTCTTTGGATGTTCTGGGTCTTAGTTGCGGCCTGCAGGATCTTTTTAGCCACATCATGTGGGATCTTCCCTGACCAGGGATTGAACCCAGGACCCCTGTATTGGGGGCACAGAGTCTTAGCCACTGGATCACCAGGGAAGTCCCTAGATTTACTTGTTTCCATCTTAACCATTAACTGTAAGGTCCATGAAAGAAAAGATTATGCTGGTTTTGTTCATGTCACTTTATTCAACTCTCAGGATGACCTCTGATGTTCAGTAAATGTTGGAATATTTATACTTGAATGAATGAATAGCTGGAACATATGCAGTGTTACTGGGGAGTGGAGGATATTTTGTAATGGACTGGTGGTCAGATTGCTTTAAAATTGGCTCCACTGCCCTGCTTCGTTAAACAGAGCAGTGCTTTTGGACATCATTAGTTCTTATACCCAAGGCTGGCACAGGGTGATGCCTTGAGGAGCTGCTGGGGTTGAAGTAAGCTTGCCTCCTTACTTCATGGTCCTGCACCATGTTGCTTTTCCACCTCTTGTACATGTTTTAAAGCAGTTCTCCGATCTCTTTTGGCTATTTTGGCATCATTTTCTTTTCTAAAACTCCTCCTCATCTAGGACTGATTTTGGATTGACTCATGACTTTTGGTATCCTGTATGCTCATTCTTGGGATAGTTCTTGGAATACATATTAAAGTATCAGTATAGGTTTTCTTTTGGTAAATAAATCCCTTTTAATGGGAGCCAAAAATATTTATTAAACCAAATTGCTAATAGGTGTCACTTGATTATTGGCAATAAATTATAATTGTTTACATTTAAAGATGAAATGAGACATCTTCTAAAGCCAACTTTCAATTATCTGTGTTAGCAGTGGTCAGGGTACGTGAAAAGAACCTGGATACATGTACTTACATGTGAGGTCTTTTTGGTGTAGTGACTGCTTTCTTGGTTAAATTACAGTTTTGATGTGCCTGTTAAATTCCTGTGTATAACACACAATGATAACTAGGGCTAAATGGTTCTTGTCAAACAGGAGCTGTGTACGGTGCTACCAAGATGGCACAAGAGAGTGGAGATGTTGTTTAGATGTAGAAGCAGAAGGCAAGATGGGGAAGGCAGGCAGCTGGATCGGGGAAGCCTGGTCTGCTTGATGAATTAGGGGATGTAGGGATGGTGTGCCCCAGTTTCCGGGAGGATGAAGATCCAGGGAGCAGAAGGTCCATCTGTGGCTTCCTTAGGTATCCAGGGAAAGAGTACTTTCAGCCAAGGATAGGTTTAAGGTGGAACCGGAAAGAGAGAAATAGACACGCTAGGAGCAAGCTAGAGAAAACAAACCAGAGATGGGACTAGTCTATACTCAGGACATGAAAAGTGAGGTCCTTTGGAAGGGAAGCTGGGGCTTAAATGTGCCAGGTATCTGATCTGACCTAAACATCTGTTGAATCACTAAAGGAGTAACATAAATGATCACCAAGTAAACATATCCCTGAAACCAGGAAACACTGAGATCTGAGTTTCATTTCTGTTTCTGATTACCCAAATCTATGTTGTTGTTGCTTAAATGCAAACAATATGAGCTTCAAACCTTGTCTGACAACATAATACCCTCTCTGCACAGAGTCCAAGCTCTCCCTATATGTGTTGCTTTTTCTGATCTCCATTTTGGGCCAGTTATTGGAGTATCATCATCATCAGAGTTGTAACATGATGAAATATAATGAAATGACCTAATTACAGTCTTTCCTCTCTTCAATTGCATTTTTAGAAAATAGGTCAAAGTCAATAGGATGCTTATATTCTTTTCCCACCTCCAGTTTATTAACTGGAGTATTCATGTCCTGAATATACCAAATGAATGAAAAGGATGGTGTATGGAATAAAGATTAAAAAGATAGCATTCATGTTGCCATTCTGTGTGTTACGTACATCTCTCTCCCATATGCTCTAACCACTCATTTTCCGATTTGAGAAAAGTTTGTGTGCGCGTGTGTTTTTAATGACTTCTAAACATTCCTGACTTCCGATAGGTGGAATGGCTGAAGAATGAGGAGCCCATAGACTCTGAACAAGATGAGCACATCGACACCAGGGCGGACCACAACCTCATCATCCGGCAGGCGCGGCTCTCGGACTCCGGCAATTACACTTGCATGGCGGCCAACATCGTAGCCAAGAGGAGGAGCCTGTCGGCCACAGTGGTGGTTTATGGTAAGACCAGCCCAAAGGCCCGGAGTGGATAGAGAGGATAGAAAGCAGAGGGGAGAGGGAGGTGCATTTCCTTAGAACTTTCTGTGTCTAGCACTGAAGGGACTCTGGCGGGTTTGCATTACAGCGCCATCTCCTGCCTCAGCCCATTGGTAGGTGACGCCTATAGCCGTGAATGTATTTGCTCTTTCATCCAAGATTAGACTTCCAGGGGACAGTGAGTGACATTGTCAATCTATTTTCAAAAGAATTTTAAAAGACGCTTCTTTGCCTGTTTACATTTGAAAAGAATCGAGCAACTTCCGCTTCCCACTCTTCCCAAACCCAACATCCACCCATCCTCCTCAGACTTGGCTATTCACAGTTCCCCTTCTGGCATATGAAATCCACCAAAAACAAACATGACTATTTGCTGAATAGCTCAGGTAATGGATAAGTGAAATTCCCAGCCATTGAAGTAAGCACTCCCTTCCGTAATAGAAGAGCCCTGGGATTGACGTTTGAAGCACTGAAAGTTAATAGAAATTCAGATGCTGGTATTTTCTTCTTCTCTGGAATTGCAAGTGCTGGAGAGACATGTTGATGACTTCTTCCTCTGGTTCATCACTTCCTTGCAAAGCAAATTCTCTGTGTCCCTCCTGTGGTCTACAGAAGAGTAGACTGGGAGGTGCAGACTAGATCAGCCCCACAGTTACAACACAGTGGGGCAGCCAGTGAGGGTCCCGCCCGTCTCTTGGTCCCCAGATGCCCAACTCACAACACCTGGCAAGTGGCTTGCACATAGTAGGCAATCAGTAAAAACCTCTTTCCTTTTTTTTTTTTTTTTTTTTCTTCTCCCCTCCCCATTTTTCTCTCTCAGTGAATGGAGGCTGGTCTTCCTGGACAGAGTGGTCAGCCTGCAATGTTCCCTGTGGGAGAGGATGGCAGAAACGTTCCCGGACCTGCACCAACCCAGCTCCGCTCAATGGTGGAGCCTTTTGTGAGGGAATGTCAGTGCAGAAAATAACCTGCACTGCTCTCTGTCCTGGTGAGATATGCGTAGATTTCCTTTCCCCTTCTCATCCACTACCACGATTGAGCTGCTGTGACACATTCAGTAGAACCTACCTTCCCAAAGTCAACATCTTCCAAGTTCTTAGAATGGAGGCTTTGTCCAGAGTACTGACGCGGAACTCATTGTAATAGCAAGAACATGGATGAAATACCTCTATGTGGGGGCATAGTTTTTCTCTTCATACTCAGATTACCCTAGACACTCAACGTCAGTAAGCCAGATGTTTTTATGTATTTGTATAGTACCAGTGTTTGATTGGGCTAAGCCATACCCTTCTCTCCTTGGGTTCTCCCATTCTGTAGCATTCATCTGTATAATAGGGTGTAGTGAATTGCCTTTGAGCACAGAACAGGTACCAAATACTTGACCTTTTATCATCAGTCACCATTCAACTAACCTCATCAGGTTTACCTTTGCATTTAAGACAATGCAATTGGCAGAGATTGCGTCACAGCCATTTCTATTTTACATTTGGGCTATGATTGCCTTCCTTTCTGAATAGAGGCTTCATTTACCAAATATGGCTTTTACAAGTTATTTTGCTCATCTTACTGGCTGTAACCCAATTTATACAATGAGAAATAGATGAGCCAGAAGATGACTTTCTGAATGGGAAGCATATCTTCCCACTGAGAAATAAATGGATCCTGGGTCTCACACGCATGATCCAACATTAAGTCCAAGGACACTGGACCAGAGACTTGTGTCTTTAAAATTGCAAATCTCCTGCCACTCAAAAGCTAAGGCGAGGCTTTTGCCAGTTGCCTGTGCTTGGAGTTTCATTTTGAATTTGTATTCAGTACACATTTATTGAGTGCTTACTATGTGCAGGTACTGTGCAAGACACATTTACACAAGCACTGTCCTTTAGTTTTGTGTTGTGAGTTTTACGATTCCCCAGTTGACAGAAATAGTAAAGTCAGGCTAAGTGCTTGGTTAGGGTGGCTCAGCCAAAATGTTGACAGAACCAACACAAGGACTCAGATATTTTGCTTCAAATTTAGTATTTTTATTTTACCCTATACTGGGCTTCCCAGGTGGTTCAGTGGTAAACAATCTGCCTGCCAATGCAGAAGACACAGGTTCAATCCCTGGGTCAGGAAGATCCCCTGGAGAAGGAAAGGGCAACCCCACTCCAGTATTCTTGCCTGGGAAATCTCATGCACAGAGGAGCCTGGTGGACTACAGTCCATGGGGTCACAAAGAATCAGACACGACTGAGCAGCTGAGCATGTGCATGCTCTTGACTAGTTGCTCTAGATTAAAAATGGCAATATCTTCAATAACCCACATAAGCACGGTTGGCCTATTCCTAGGAGGTAGTGAAACAATTGCTTCCAACAGCTGCCATAATCTCTAGGGTTGTTTTTTAGTGGAATTAAGTTCAGTTTGTTCGTTTCTACATACAGTAGCAATCTATGACCCAAGAAATTCTATTTATGTAAGTCTTGGTATCTTGGGGCTTGGCTGACCTGTTTTAGTTTAATACTATCAATATATATGGGTTTAACTTTTTATTATTGAGGGGCTTTTAGGACTTAAAGAGCATTTATTCTACTTTCTATTCTAAACTATCAACCCACAAGGAAGTAGTGATTACTAGTGGTTCTTGCACAGAGTGTATCTGTCCATCTAAGATGCACTTGGGCATAAAAGATGGGGAAAGAATGGATAATGACATGATTAGCTAACCTGAGGGCACGGGTAATTCACATGTTTGCCCAAATTCAGTAATTGGTCTCATCCTGCAGTAGCAAAAGAATTACACCATTGCTGTTGTTCGCCTGTCTCTTTAGCAAAGAAACCATGGAGAGAAGATAAATATATAGTATTTTCTTTCTGTGGTGGTGGTGATTTCTTTAAAATCCAGCTCTAAGAACCACAGTGGTCTTGGGGTGAGTCTCCTGACAGCTGTCAGATGCAATCTAACCATGGCTCCTTCTGTTTCCGTTTGAAGTGGACGGGAGCTGGGAAGTGTGGAGTGAGTGGTCGGTCTGCAGCCCAGAGTGCGAGCATCTGCGGATCCGAGAATGCACAGCCCCCGCCCCGAGAAACGGGGGCAAATTCTGCGAAGGTCTAAGCCAGGAATCCGAGAACTGCACAGACGGCCTTTGCATCCTAGGTAAGACCTTACAGTACACATCTTCTGTGTCTGTCCATCATAGGAAAAGATGCTATGATAATACCAGGACCATTGATTCAGTGAAACCAGTTCCCAGAAAACAAAATCCCCCAGAGCAAAAAGAAAATGGGTGGAAAGTGTCAAAGAGCAAATAGGTCGCTTTAAACATTGTTACCACTGTCAGTCCCACCCACACCTATATTTACTGTGAAGGTAACTGGATATGGTTGGGAGAGAAATGATGTAGGCAAATGTGTTAGACTTTGGGGCTTAGCAGTTCTTTTCTTATAGGGGCCAGTGTTTTTAGGTTTGGTGAAATTCCGATCTGGATCACCGTAGGCTTGTATTTCTCCCAAGAATTTTACCAGACTCTAAAGCATTTTCTAATCCTCAGAGACCACAGGACATGCAGTATGACCAAGGGACATGCCTTGTGACTGTTACCTTACAGATGGGGGGAAATACTGCACTGAGGAGGTGGCTGGGTTTGTCTCAAATTGGTCTGACATGGCCCAGAATAGAATGCCCATTTCAGAACTTACAAGCCTTTGCGTTATTGCTGAGGTTATAACTTCTTCAAGTGACTGTCTGCCTGGGTATGAAACCATGGGAGGATTAAATAGAACCACACAGAGGTGAGTTTTAATTTGGTGGTGTCCCTTACCAGCTTTGTGATCTAGGGGAAGTCACTCAACTGCTTAACTTCAATGAATTGTACCAAAAGTACCCCAAAAGTGCCTATTTTTGGTTATCTTCTGGGCCCAGTATTAAAAGAATATATTTTGAATATTTCATGGCACAGAATAGGTGCTCGATAAATAGCAATCCCTTCTCTGCTTGCCCATTCAGATGTGCTAAAGGGTATATTGATTTTTCTTAGATCCTTCAAAAACAGGAGATTCGAGGCATGCCTATTCTTTAGAACTAGGGTGACTTCTAGGATGATATCCAGCAAAAAATAATGTAGTTCAGTAATTTGTCATCTTTTCAGGAATATGTGTCACTTTTTATTTAGGAAGATTATAGTATGAAGGAGGCACCTAAGTTGTATTTATTTTTCTGTGTCAATATGACTAGCTATGCTTGAAAGCAAGCCTCTACAAACAGTTATATTTTCAAAATAAGTCGAAATGCTTAATGAATTAGTTTAAAATGATCAGTACATTGAAACAGGCGCTACCTCATTGCCCCATAATTCCTTTACTTGCTCAGTTCAAGTACTGAGTAATCCGTATATGTCAGATACAATACACAGGTCTGTAATTAAAGAGAACCAAATCTTGGGCTTCCCTGGCGGCTCAGATGGTAAAGAATCTGCCTACAATGCAGAAGACCTGGGTTCAGTTCCTGGGTCGGGAAGATCCCCTGGGGAAGGGAATGACTACTCCCTATAGTATTCTTGCCTGGAGAATCCCATGGACAGAGGAGCCTGGCAGGCTGCAGTCCATAGGGTCGCAAAGATTCAGAGAAGACGAAGCGACTAACGCTTTCACTTTTCACCCACCAGTCTCAGTAGTGAGAGGGCCTTGCTCTCTAGTAAATATAGTATCACAATCAAGATAGGCAACGTTGCCTTTCATCCCCAAAGTATGCTTGCACTCTTTTGCAGTCATTTCTTTTCCCTACCCCTAAACACCCCTTTTCTGCTTTCCTTCAGTTGTCATAATGCATTTGACATTCCTTCATTCTGCTGCACCTATCAGTAGTTAACTTTTTAGATTTGTTAAATAGCGTTCCACTTTATGGATCTACTGCAATGTCTTTATCCTTTCACCAGGTGATAGGCATAGAGTTGCTTCCATTTGGGGGCTCCTATGAACAAAGCTGCTATGAACCCTTGTGTGCAGACCTTATGTGGACATGTATTTTCATTTCTTTTGGGTAAATACCTAGAAATGGGACTAGTGGTCCATATCATAATTAGGTATTTAATGGTATAAGAAACTTTCTGAAATCACTGGAATTGTTTAATTTTTTACCACTAGGATGTAACTTGCTGGTTGTTCCACATCTTTGCCAGCACTTATTATTGGTCATTTTAAATTAAGTCATTCTAACGGGTATGTAGATTTTTTTTATTGTAACTTACACTTCCATAATGGCTAATGATATTGAGCAAATTTTCATTTGTTAATTGGTCATTCATCTGTGTTTGCTGATGAAATGTCTGTTCCATTCTTTTCAAATATAAGGAGACAACACAAACTCATTAGCAAGAGGTTTAAGGAAATGTGTTTCTGGCTACCCTTGACCACCACCAGATATATCTGAACTATACCTTTAAGTTATGACTATTTCTTGACATGTTTCTTAACATTGATTAGGACTATAGTTAAGACAATAATCTCATATATCTTCTAAAAAGCCCTTGACAGTATAACTGTGTGGCTACTGGTTATAGTTTAGATGATCATTAGACACTTGAAATATTAGAAATAAAAAATAGAAATAAGAGAATACTGATCGAAGTATTATAGTACTATTATCAGTTCACATCAGTTCAGTTGCTCAGTCATGTCCGACTATTTGCGACCCCATGAATCGCAGCATGCCAGGCCTTCCTGTCCATCACCAACTCCCGGAGTTGTGAGTTTGAGTGCAGGCAGTTCAGCCACTACGGTAGGTCGGTAGAGTAGGAGACAGCAGGGGAAAAGGAGGACGGGGGTTAGGGAGGGTCGTAGTCCCAGAAAAGGTTACTCAGTTGAGAAGTGTACTTCACCGGTTTCATGACCTCAAAGTCGAAATCGTAGTCAGGAAGGTTTCTTGTGGGTCCTGACTAGAGGAAATCTTACCTCACCAACCTATAGGAACGTCAGGTTCCCTGAGAGTTCTCAGAAGAGGTTGTGGTGTCAAGTTTTCGTAGTTAAGAAGCCACGAGTCGAAAGAAGTGTCAGGTTGAGAATCATCCATACATGACCACTGGAAAAACCATAGCCTTGACTAGACGGACCTTAGTCGGCAAAGTAATGTCTCTGCTTTTGAATATGTTGTCTATTATAGTACATAGTAATAACTTTCCCTACCTGCCTACTCAGTTGCTTTAGTGGTGTCCAACTCTTTGCAATCCCATGGACTGCAGCCCACCAGGCTCCTGTCCTAGAATCCTGTCCAGGGGATTCTCCAGTTAAGAATCTGGAGAGGGTTCCATGCCTCCCACCAGGGGATCTTCCCAACCCAGGGATCAAACCTGTGTCTCTTATGTCTCCTGTATCGGCAGGTGGGTTCTTTACCACTAGCACCATCTAACAACCACCAGTTAGACTTGAGCTTAGGGAAAATTCTATAAATGTCAAGCTTCAACCTTAATTGACTGAAATTTAGAGTTACTGATTTGAAGATACACAATGGTTAGCTCCAAATGTGAGAAAAAATTATCAAATATGTGAATATTATTTATTTGTACTTATATTGTTAGTGGAGTAAGAGGATACTGACCAGTCCAGATCCCAGTTTTAAAATCATCAGCGTTCTCCAGAGAAACAGAACCAATAGGATACATATATAAGGTACAGGATATACACATACATATATAAAGATATTCATTATAAGAAATTGGCTCATATTATTATAGAAGCTGGCAAATCCAGAGTCTGTAGAACCAATGTCTCAGTTCAGAAACTGTCAGGCAGCAGTCTCTCTTACCTGGGAAGGATCAGGCATTCAAATAATTAGATGTGTCCCACACACAGTGTGGAGGGCAATTTGTTTTTTTTAAGCCTGCCTATTGCAACGTTGATCTCATCTGAAAACACCCTCACAGACTAATGTTTGGCCAAATATTTGGGTACCTGATGGCCTGGTCAGGTTGATACATGAAATTAATCATCTGGGATGCATATGTACTTGTGAAGTTCCAAAGCCTAGCTCCTTCCTTAAAGCCAATCAAGCCAAGGTTCAGGCAGTTACTTTGTTACTGAATGAAACCCTCCTATGAACCTTGGCCATGTGTGGTTTTCTGTAGTACATGTGCAATTTAGTGAGTATTCTGTTTCCATTTTCCAGTAGTGGAAATAAAATGAGCAGAACAGTGAGCTTTAGAATATGTTCAGCACTGGAGGTTGAGAGCTCTGTTAAATCCCCTCATGAGTTTAAAATGCTATGTAAGCCTTTTCTTTCTGTTCAATCTCTTCGTTCCCCTATTCCCTTTTCTACTTAAGAATGGGTTTGTCTAGCATTCTTTGCCTCTGTCGTGTGCATATTAAGATATCTGTCAAACATGATCAGAGACTCTTGATAGTTACAATGACTAAGCTTTTTGATGGAAAATCTGAAGCCTGTGAAATCATAGATGTGAATGAGATGTATTTATACATCAGTGGAAAAGGAGTGTGTTTCTAAGAGCCTAACACTGGGATACAGTCTGCCCTTTAAAACACAGAGTGGGTCCCACGTCAGCAAAGATGAAGTGCATTTGACTGTGTCTGCAGGAATCAATGAACAGCAGTCTAGTTAGATGGTGCCAACATTACTCTGTGCTTCTGGTTGGTACTCTGCTGAAGTGCTCTTGGTGAAACTAGCTGTGCTCTCGGGATGGAGATCCAATGAAGGCTGGGTTTGATTAAAATAGCATTTGGCAACAGCTTTATGGAGCAGTCACTTTGTGAAAGATCTGGGTCATGTTCCAATTGGGGAATTTCCTTCATTTGATTTTTTTTTCCCCTTTATGCCAGACACAACCCTGAAGCAAGTCCTCAATTCCCCAACTTCTCTTGGCAGTTTCACAGTGACATTGCTTGGCTCTTGGATGACCTACAATTCTTTAATTTTTACTTAGCTCTCAACAAAGCATCTGGATTTCCTTTATTGTCCCTGAGGGCTGCATTTCTCCTAGAGATGGAGCTGCCAGCTCTGAACGATCGCTTTAATACTGGAGTATGATTGTTGCTTGGTCAGTTGTGACTGAAGCACAGGACCTTAGTGTTACGCTAGCACAGATGGCCACACCTAAATGCTCCCAACAAGGAAATAAATGCCCCAGGACTGGTGAGGTTAGGCAGTTGATGCCAATAGCAGTGAGTGCAAGGTTCCAAATTGCAAGCGTAAACTAAACATCCAGTGCCTTTATGCTGGAACTGTTCTTTTCCAGGAAGATAATTATGTAGAATGCCTGTCGAGAGATGGGAACTTGTGGATCCATGTTTTCTAACCTTTAACCTCAGAATCAGGTAGCTTCCTAACTGCTGTCCTTTCCACTTACTAAACTTGGCTGCTTTTGTGCCTGGAGGATCACTGACATATACATGTAAATGACATGTGCGTTCCTCATTGGCAGGAACAGTAGGGTGAGTATGGTGGGGTGTTTAGTTTGAATCTAAGAAGTAAGCGGAACCTGTTCCCCACACTTTTTATTCCAGCAGATAGAAAACTAAAGGCTTTGCCTTCAGAAGTTTAAGTGAATTCGCTTCAGACAGGATTAGAGCCCCGATGGGCAGTGATGATGAACCCAGAGAAAAGCCACAGGGGCCTGAAAGAGAAGCTTCGTGGCTGAGCTACCTGATGGCTAATCCATCCTTCTTGTCAGGATATGAGATAGGTCAGTTCAACACTGACAGTTCAGAAACAGAAAGAGCCGTTACACGGTGCTTTGTTTTCATTTCTAATGGTACCAGCTGATAAGAAAAGTTGGAGTTGACGGTTTGGAAACCTCATCAAGGATAAAGACATCCCATACAAGAGCAGGTTCAAATAAACATCCCCAAGCTGCATCTCTAATCTAACCACATTGTCTATTGAGCTATCCACTTACATGACCTAAAAGGAGCACCCGAAAAGGTGAACCTCTAATCACATCAAACGAAAGGTTGCCTTGGTAAGCATTTTCCCTTGGATCATTCTAAACCTCATTGTTATCCATTACAGTAATTACCTGGGTTCCTTCCCTGTATTTTCTAGGGCACTGAATAAGAAAATGTTCATTCCAGAGTTGGCTGAGTGCATCTGAAACAACTCTTCATTTTTGCTGGTGGTTTACCGAATGTCTGCTTTGTATATGGGATTATAACAGATGGATGTCCCTTTATTAAAACAAAATCCACACATCCTTCTTTTGGGCAAAGAGTCAGGACTCACACAGGACTCATCCTTCAACTTTTGTTGGATAAGTTCATGTTTCAGGGCCCACTGCACTACACGACTGCCTGATTGTAGTATCGTAAAATTGTAGTATCACAAAAAAGTAAAACTGGCATCAGCGAGATAACATACTAGCACCGTGCATGAAGTCGTCATGAAGTTTACTGCTACTTGCTAATTCTCCCAAGGAGTTTTAATATTAAAAACCCATTCCCACTCCATTTATAGTATATAGTAGGTATCCCTTTTTACATAAAGATCTCTCCGAGAAATACCCAATAACTGCCTCTCTGCATAACGAACAATTGATTAATTCAGACTTGCCTTTATGTATACTGCATAGAAGATGCAGTTATAATATTGCACACCCGCAGGAGTAATAAGAATGTAGATTTGGACACATGTGGTATCATTAGCAGCTTAGCCACAGCCTTCCCCCATGCCCCAGTAAAATCTCTCCCACGATGAGACCCGGTAAGACCAGTGAATAACATTCTTTAACGAGAGAGGCTGAAGTGGCTCATAACTGAAGTTTCCCGTGTGCTTAATTAAAAAAGAAAATAGAGATAGCTGAATACTCACGTGTCTTACTGAAGGCATTTTTGAAAAATTCTACAAGGCTAAAACTGTTCCATTTGCGCCTCATGATAAGAGGTCCTGAACTCAAGTACCACATCCTAAGTGGAACTGAGCATAAAAAAGGCAAAAGAATGAACTGTATACAACAAATCACTGTAAAATGTCTCTGCTTTGTTATCCACCCCCTGTGGATTTTCTCCATTTATGCCTTGTTAACAAGATAATAAAGACATCTGATTGTCTTTTTGAGCATAATCCACCTTCCAAATAAAGATTGATCTTCATCCGTTGGCCAATGATTGATATGTATTTAGTAAACTATTAAAAACAAAAAACCTGGCCTCAGGCATAGAAAAAGAACTTATGATTACCGATGGGGAAAGTGGAAGAGGGATGAATTAGGAGTTTGAGATTAACATATACACACTCCTGTATATATAATAGATAAATAACATGACCTACTGTATAGCACAGAGAAATACAGTCAATATTTTGTAATTACCTATAAGGGAAAGAATCTGAAGAATATATATATATATGTATAGATAGATTCAATCAATTTACTGTATACCTGAAGTTAACAAAAACATTGTAAATCAACTATACTTCAATTAAAAAAAAAACAAAAAACATTGGCCTTTCTTACCAACCCATTCTGAAACAAATACTTAAGATGCATTTTGTATGCAGGAAATGTTCATTCTGTCATTCAGTTCAGTCGCTCAGTCATTACCTGTACTTTATTCCTTCATAAACCTGTGCCACACATACAGTCATAACAAAGTAACCAACTTAAGAACTTCTTTCTCAGCTAATGCAAATCAGCGCAATTGATCCATTTCTTTCTTCTACTTTTTCCTATTCCTATCAACTACCCCCCCCCCCCCACAAACACATTTTAATATGGACTTTTACACTGTGCTTACGTTCTTTGAACGCGTTTGGACAGGAAGTACTTTGTCATGCGACAGAAACATTTCTAGAGGATTGTTTATTTGACACATCTTGTTAACTTTGTTCATTTTATGGAAGAAATTGAAATAAAACACTTCCACTGTAAATAGGAAGGACTTTTGAATTAAATTTGGGCAGCTGGAGAGCAGGATACATTACCTCCAAGATCGCATTACTCAGAGAGGGTATACACATCACCAAGAAAACTCAATAATGACAAACAAGAAGGGATCCCCATGACAGTCTGTGAAACGGAGGCAGAAAACCCAAGAGAAAGCTTAAAGACATTTCTTCAGGAAGTGAAATTTTAGCCACAGTCGGTGGGAATACAAATTAATGACAAAGAAAAAAGAAATATTTGGTAGATGGCATCCCCAGGAAGCGCAGAGAAGGCACTGGCTCTGAGCTGAGGATGTGAGGAGGTCCAGAGGTTGAGTTGCCATGAGGGCTGGCCATTGTGGGCCGGGTTTAGCTGGCATGAGAGCAAAGACTGCAGGGACTTCAGTGTCCTCTGTGGTTCTGAGTTGAGATGTTCTCTTTCTAAAATGTGAAAAATGAACATGAACCTAGAATTGAAAGAAATGAGGGAGCTGAGCCTACAGGATTTGAACATTCATCCTGTAGATAACAATCAGGTCCAAGAACCTGGGCTCTGGGGTCAGACTGCTTAAGTTTGAATTTTGGTTGCTAGGCTGTGAGAAAATTTCTTCATTTCTCTAAGCCTAAATATACTCATCTAGAAAATAAAAGTTATAATAATGCCTATTGGGACTTCCCTGGCAGTCCATTGGTTGGCACTCTGAGTTTCCAATACAGGGGGCACAGGTTTGATCCTTGGTAAAAGAACTAAGATCCCACATGCCCCGTGGTTAAGCCAAATAAATAAATAATAAAACCTTCCTTTAAGAATAAAAAGTATTAGTGCTTATTACAAAGAGTTCTTTTGAGGAGGAAATGACTTAATCCATGCAAAGTATTAGATATCTACAGTAAGCCCTCCATTTGTGTAAATATGTGTTCACATTATTATTCTAGTAATGGGATTCTTCCTGTTGCAGAAAAAGAGTAGGTATTCCATTTTCTCCAGAAGTATTGACAAATGACACTGTAGATATTTTGTTAAATTCTCTCCTAATACATCTGACTAATATTTCTTTGTAGCAACTAGTTCTGAGTGGTAATTTGAGACCTACTGTAGGAAAACAGCTTACAAGAACCCTAACAACGTGGCATCAAAGCAAAGGGTCAGCATCCTTTCTGAGAAACGTCTCATGAGCATTGGGTTGGCCAGAAGATTGGTGGAACCTTTTGGCCAACCCAATAGCTGAATGAACAGCTCTTGATTTTCCAGTTTTCCTTTGCAGGTGGGGTTTAGTTCTAAGGAGGAGACAGACCAGGTGATCTATGAGGTCCTGAATTCTGTGATTCTAATTAAAAATAGCTCAAGGTGAATGCCCAGGAGAAAGGCCTCGATGATCCTCAAGGGAGAAATCATTTCACATTATACTGACAGTTTCCCTCATGTTATGAAATAGATTTGTCTTAATAACCATGTTAGAAAATAAATTTTTATAAAGCAGATTCTAAGTTGCCAACATACACTTAAAATTCCTTCCTCCTTGGGGGAAAATAAATCCACCATACACACTACTGGACTTTACAGCAATCTACGGATTCCAGGGTTATCCTCCTGCTGCCAGCCATTCTGGATCAGTGATATTTGTTACCAGTCAGCATTCCCCTTGTTCCGTATCCTCCCATCCCCAAATTAGCAGTTTTGCCCTGTTTTGTTTTTTTTTTTAAAAAAAAAAAAAAAAAAACTTTTAAAAACTTCATTAAAAGTATATAGATCATATTTTTCAGTAACTAATGCTATCCAGAGTCCCTTATGATCAGGAAGTTTCCAAAATTTAGGCTTCTGTCCTATCAAACAGACACTCTCCAATTCATTAGTTCTGTGTATTCCAGACCCTACCTCTCTCTGCAATATATTTATTTAATCAGGGCTCAGCAAAACCCTAGGTAAGAAATATTAGTCTGGACTAGAGAAAGATTTAATGTCTGAGATCATAGAGTGGACCAACCATAAAAGAAATGGCAAGAACCCAATCAGGGAAGTGATTTAAAACAGAGTAATCTACTCTTGTAGAGAATTCAGTGCCCTCTGGGGTGTGCTGAGCAAAGTGAATTAATATAGACAGAGGAAATGTCTTTGTTTTGATCCTAACTTTCCTCCTTAAAATGACAAATTAAATCCATATGTGTCTTCAAGAGCATTGAGATGTGTGATCCAGAAAATGACGGTGGCCTGAACATCACCAGGATGCTTTATCATTAACCCTGGCCTTTCCCTTTCTCTAGAGAAATGACAATATCATCCTGAGAAGAGCCCTGGGCCTACCCCCTAACCCTAGCGTGCAGGGTTAGCATGCAGTGGAATAGAAAATTACCATGATCATTTAGAAAGGGCCAAATGATCATGGGAGTAGCAAAAAGGGCTCTGAACTGGGAGTCAGGAATCCTAGGTCTTAATTGTTTTGTTAAGTAGCTTGTGGTCTTGACAGATCTCTCTCCATCCCTTGATTTGTGTCCATAACTGTCAAACCAATGTGGGGCAGGGGGTGGGGGTGGATTTTGAGCTAGGTGATCTCTAAGATTGATTTCAATATGAAAACTTGATTCTAATTTTCCACCTTAAATGTAGCTTTCCTGTACATGTGTGTATGTATCTATATGTAAATGAATTTCACCTTGTATACATGTGTATGTATTTTACACATCTGTATGTATAAGATGGTAAATACCACCGGCAGGTCAGTGCTGTCAGATATTTGCTTTTTCCCGGTTTTGAGGAGATGGTCTAGTTCAGTCACACCTAAGATTAGCCATTTGGATGATGAATATGCAGGGTGATGAGGGGACATCTTTTAGATCTGAAACCAAGGTAACCCCTCTCCTATCCACAGCAAAGTGAATAGCCAAACTGACAGCCTCTTCTAGGAACCGAGTCATCAAAGCAGGTCCCTAGGATCTACTCCATTCTCTTCAGTGAGAAGCCACAATGTCCTAGGAAATGCTGCAGAAATTGGGAAATTTGGAGACCCTGACTTTGTAACGCTTGTTATTGAAAGTCCATACAAGGCTGAGTAGCACTCATCCATTCAATAAATATTTATTGAGTACCTTTTGTCTTCCCTGGAGGCTCAAATGGTAAAGAATCTGCCTGCAATGCATGAGACCTGGGTTCGATCCCTATGTGAGGAACATTCCCGGGAGGAGGGAATGGCAACCCACTCCAGTGCTCTTGCCTGGAGAATCCCATGGACAGAGAAGCCTGGTGGGCTACAGTCCATGGGGTCACAAGGGGTCAGACACAACTGAGCAAATAACACTTTCACTTTCACCATATTCCCTTTACTCGTCCAGGCACTGGGATGGAAACAGATGGAAAATACAGACTTAGAGTGTGGGCTTCACAGGTGACTCAGTGGTAGAGATTCCACCTACCAACACAGGAGACGCAGGATGTGGGTTCAATCCCTGGGTTGGGAAGATCCCTTGGGGAAGGAAATGGCAACCCTCTCCAGTATTCTTACATGGAAAATCCCACGGACAGAGGAGCCTGCTGGGCTACAGTCCATAGGGTTGCAAAGAGTCGGACACAGCTGAGCATGCACGCAACTTAGAGTGTCACGGCAGGTAGGTGTATGGCTGGCGGAAGGCTGAGGAAGCTTGAAAGTGAAAGTGACAGTTTCTCAATCGTGTCCGACTCTTTGGGAGCCCATGGACTATACAGTCCATGGAATTCTCTAGGCCAGAATACTGGAGTGGGTAGCTTACCCTTCTCCATGAGATCTTCCCAACCCAGGAATTGAACCCAGGTCTCCCGAATTGCAGGCGGATTCTTTACCAGCTGAGCCACAAGGAAAGCCCTTAGGGGGCTTAGAACAAATCTACTAGTCAAAGATGCTCAATTCACAATTTCTTTTCCAGCTTTTTTTTTTTTTGTAAGAGAGGACTGATGGCCTATGTATATCAGTTGCTAAGTATTTCTTTAACAATTAGTGATTAGTCATCATAATAAACACCCTCCCAAATCTTACCCCCACCCCTAATTCATTGCCTGCACTGACCTCCCTGTGACCCAGCAACTAAGGGGACCAACCCAGACACACCATGACCCTGTGTCAGGGCTGGTGCGTTTTCTGAATAGATGCTTTCAAATTATTTTTTAAATAATTTGAATATTATTCTTGCCTTACGGAAAATGGTCACCATCAGATTAATCAATAATTTATTTCCTTAAGCTTGAGTTACATACTCTGAACATTTTTGTTTAGTTTTCAGTGAATGCGTGTGTGTGTGTACACACGCATATTTTTCTGTTGTGGATGGAAGCGAGGGAATCAAAACAATTTAGAGGATGAAAAAAGGATTTTAATATGCAGCCTCCCTTGGAGCAGAGTTCAGAACATCGCACTTTATCACTTTGAGGCCAACTGCTGATTAGAAAGTGTAGACACGTGCTTAAACCTCTTTGCAGTGACCCCAAAGCGTGTTCTACTCTGTATATCCAGCACGAAAACACACTAACTCACACAGAATCAGTGGGAATGGATAGGACTTTATAACAGAGGTGGTAGGAAATTGAGAAACTGAAATGATTTAGTTCAAAAATGAAATATGCAAATACTCCCTGGAAGTATGGTCATTATGGATACTTATTTGTCTGAGTTTAGGAAATACGAAAGACATTCCTTAAAGAGATGTCAAATTTGAAAAAAGAAAGAGGGAGGAAGACAGTCACTCATGCACATGAATCTTGTGCTTCAGCTGAGGGGCAATTCCAGAAGGTCTTTGGCATCAGAAGTCACATCCATGAACTGTTTCTTAGAGTACTCAACTGACTTCCCCGAATTAATATGATGAGATCTTGAACAGTTCTTTGGTGGAAAATATCAATAGAACTGATGTTCATTCATTCATGTACATCTCAAATCGTACAGGGTTTTATTCAGGTTTTTGCCATTCCAGTCCTGGACTTTCTCTAATTACCCAGCTATCTCTGAGGAAGCCAGCAATTCCTCTAACAAGACATAGCCAGCTGGGACACCCTGTGAGGACTCTCTCAAAACCTCTTATTCTCTATACTTGTCCTACCTGGCTGGATGTGCTCAGAATGCACTTTTTAAATTTTTAGTTTATATTGGAGTATATTTGGTTAACAATGTCATATTAGTTTCAGGTGTACAGCAAAGTGATCTGGTTTTATATACCCATGTGTCTTTTCTTTTCCAGATTCTTTTCCCACAGGGAGGGATAAATTGAGAGGTTGGGACTGACATATACACACTGCTATTTGTAAGACAGATAACCAAAAGGACCTACTGTATAGCACAGGGAACTCTGCTCAAGAGTTCATTTTAAAAGGGGCAGCAGGTCTTATGATGGTCTGTACAGGCTGGAGAGTGGGGAGAAGAAGCAAGCATTGAACTAACTGAAGTAACACGTGGGGTAAATACGGTCCCCAAAGAGTTCTTTCTGAACAGGACCTTAAAAAAAGAGAAAAACACGGCGCGGAAATTAAGAAGTGAAAAGAGCAAAAAGAGAGACGTGCTGTGTTTTACACTCTTGCAATTTTGCTGTGTTTCCCATCACCAGAAGAGTTTCAGGGTGTTTACAAAAACTGGTGATGTGTTCCTACGTGTCCTAGAGCCTTAGTGGACTTCCAGCATCCACAGGAGAATAGAATCTCTGCTTGTCATCTTCAGGGTCTGCCTGACACACTCAATCGTGGTGATATTGCCAATGCAGAGCAGAGCTCGTGTTTATCCAGTTATCTGTCGGTGCTAATAACAGAGCAGGTCCACCAGATCCTGGGATTTCCTGCAACTTCAGAGAGCATTCAGAGAGCATAACACTGCTTCTTAATTAATGTCTTTTGAGGGAGACAGAAAGCATGTGGAAATGAAGCACAGTGATAATCAATAACTTCTTTTCTTCCAATCAGTAAATAATCAAGCAAACAGCATGTTAAAAAATTTTCCAGCATTCAAATATGAATATATTCAAACACATAAGAGTCTGTATCACCTAGATTCTACAGTTAGCATTTGCTGTATTGCTTTGGGCTTGCCAGATGGCACTGGTGGTAAAGAACCTGCCTAACAATGCAGGAAATGCAGGAGACTTGGGTTCAAACCCTGGGTTGGGAAGATCCCCTGGAGGAGGGCATGGCAACCCACTCCAGTATTCTTGCCTAGAGAATCCCATGGACAGAGGAGCCTGGCGGGCTACAGTCCATGGGGTGGCAAAGAGTCGAACACGATTGAAGTGGCTTAGCACGCACACGTGCATGTTGCTTTATCATATACCTGTCCCTCTACCAACCCATCTTACTTTTGATACATTTCAAAATAGATTTAGGACATTGGTACACTTTACTCTTAAACACTTCTGCAAGCATACAATTGATTAGAGTTCAATATTTGTTTCAGATTCTTTTTAACTTTTTATTTTACAATGGAGTATAGCTGATTAACAAGGCTGTGATAGTTTCAGGTGGACAGCAAAGGAACTCAGCCATATATATACTTGGATTCGTTCTCTCACACACTATTTTCCCAATCAGGCTGCCACAAAACATTGAGCAGAGTTCCCGTGCTATACAGTAGGACCTTAATGCTTATCTGTTTTAAATATAGCAGTGTTTACATGGCCACCCCACCCCTAACTATTCCTCCCCTCCACCCATCCCCCCTGGAAGCCAGAAGTTTGTTCTCTAAGTCTGTGAGTCTGTGTCTGTTTTGTAAATAAGTTCATTTGTATCATTTTTTGTAGATTCTGCATAGAAGCAATATCACATGATATTTGTCTTTCTCTGACTTACTTCACTTAGTATGATAATCTCTAGGCCCATCCATATTGCTGCAAATGGCATTATTTCATTCATTTAAATATGATTTTCCTATTCAGAACCCATAACTAATGGTGATGACAAAAGTATAAAATCAAATGAACACTTATGAAGTACTATATTTTGAAAAACCTGTGCTTTGTATATTAGTGACGTTAAGTAAGATAAACTGTCTAGAGAAAGGAGAGATGCCTTTGAACAGAGTAGTAATCACCAAAGATTTCATGAAGGAAGCAGGAACTGATCTATGCATTGGAGAGAGGACATGTTTATGTAGGAGGTTTGGAGGGAGGAGGGCATCCAGAGGCAACAGCTTGGACAGAAGCACTGAGAGTTCATGGATTGATCAGACAAGAACATGGAATTTTCTTGAGGTGCAGTGGAAACTGAGTCATATTTGGTGGGGCGGGACCAGGTAATAGAAAACCATAAAGGTAGACAGATAAATTGGCCACAATTCGGAGGCGATGTAGATTCATGGTAGATTCTTGCTTAATGATGCTAGAAAACTATTCCAGCAAATGAACTAGCCAGAGAGAATGGGCAGAGAAGACTGACTCTTCCATGGACTTTAGAATTGGCTCTAAATAATTTGTGATTACAAAGATTGGAGGGTCAATTAAAATAAAATTGAGTTCAAGACATATGTTGGGGAGAGAGGTGGTGAAAAAGGCTCCAAAGCCTTCATCGATCCACATGGTCAATGAAGAAGGAAATAATAAAAGTGGTCTTTGAAGATGAAAACACGGGGCATGTCTGGTTTAGTGAAAAGAATGGTGATCATGAGCCCTAATGACATGTGTCAACTGTTGCCCTGAGGAGAGAGCTATGCAAGGGTCTCTCCTGGTGGGTATTTGGTCCACACAGAGTGGCTTTGATGGCTGAATCTCAAGAAATGTGGATGGTATACAAAACCAATAGGAGCCAATTTCATATAATCACAAGGCACGGGTTTCGAGGGCAGCCCCTTGCCCAGTCTGTGGGTTCAGACTGAACACTCCATCCGCATCTGTCATCTTGCGACATCTCCATGGTGTAATGGTCCGCAACCCACTCTCCACGCATGGCGTTACTCCTCACTCTTGCTTGCTCTGATCTGCAGGATGTGGGCTGCACATGGCTGGCCATGTTTGTTCCCTGGCAGAGAAAGGATAAGACTGGATGTGGGTGGATAGGTAGGTGGGAAGGTAGGAATGCAACCATAAATAGCTTGTAAGAACAATGGATACCATGGAAATGCTTTGGGAGCATCCTGTATAACAAAGGAAGCCAAAAATTAAAGAAAGGTGGGAAAGAAATGAATCACCACCAAAAATAAAGAGGGAGATTGTTCTCTCTCCTTCTCTCTGCCTGTGTCCCTTTCTCCCCTTCCCTTCCTTTCTCTTATGTATAAATACACATATACACCTCTACACACATATACTCTCAACACACATGTAGTGAGACACAAAGCAATATTTGTAATACAGCACTGAGACAAAAGCAGACTGCAGAACAATATATAAAAGACAATTCCATGTCTTTGAGGGTAAAAATGATCAATTACTGTCGATCAATTTCATGTAGTTTTCTGCTAATATATGTAGAAGCATCTATGTGTGCATATCATCTTACACATATAAAATCACAAGGGAAAAAAGAGCTTAGACTTGTATATATCATTTAGCATAATGGTGGTTATCTCTTGATGGTGGAATTAGGCAGGGTTTTCTTGCACTTATCTATTTTTTTTTGATACAATAAGTGCAGTAACTATAAATAAAAAAATGAGTTTTAAAGAAAGCATAACAATTTAAAACGCTATTAAGAAACACTTTTTTGCATCTTTAGCTTTTGCACCTTTAGCAAAATCATTAGAAGACTGAGTTATAATTCCTTATTATCAATTTCCGTTTACCCAGAAGATACTCTTGGTGTGTATGTTAGGCCCTGTGAAAATTGGTAAGATTTCCCCAAACCACAGATCAGCTGCCACTGGCTCAGAATTACATTTCTCTGCCTCTAAGATCCTTCTGGACCCATCTGTACACTCCAGCTGCCCCAGAGCCTCTTAAAGAGGCAGAGAGGAACCAAAGTTGAGTACACAGAGCCCCGGATTTATTATTAGGAAGTGGGGGTGCCCTCAGTAATCACAAATACACAAATCCCAATTAATTAGAAGTTCTTGGAGGATGGCTCAGGCATGGGTATTAAAAAACAAAAACAAAAACCTCCCAGATAATTGTAATGTGCAGCCCATGTGAAGAACCACGACTTTCATCGATTAATTTACTAAAGGGGTCATTTGAACCACGGCCTTGGAGAGAGGTGAAATTAAAACAGGATTTGGTTGACCAAGGCCAGTAGCTGCGTGGCCCTGAGCCTTGTGAGAAAATGATTATGCAAACAGAATGAAAGGACATGAACCATGAGGTGGGCTGTTCTTGCACAGTACCGTGAGTTCTGGGGGCAGGTAGGGGGGAGCCCTCTCTGGAGCTCACAGTAGAACAATCTCTAATCAGACATTTCAAGCTAGGAAAAGGGTCTCTGAGAGCAGCTTGCTGACGAGATACTGGCATTTCACAAAGTACAGCAAAACCCAATTTTGATGGCAATGCCAGGGGACTAAAGCCCTCGTGGGCATCAGTGACTTCCAGCCTTTCCCATGAGAAGATGCAGGCGAACACACGTGCCAGATCTGAGCATTGTCACGAATGGTAGAGAAGCAGCCGTTTGAACACTTTTGACTCTGTTTCTGAAATTCATTTTATGTGGATTTCTATGGAATGTCTTTGGTAGTTATTCTAAAGATTTATAGGGGTGGAAGCTAGGGCACATGGAGGTCTTCTTGTCCCTGTCCTTCTTATGTATCAGAGTAAAGTTGCAACTTGCCCTTGGTGCCAGCAAGCAGGGGCCAGGAGTCAGCACACATTCCTTTTGTGTTTGGGGGTTTGGGGTTTTTTGGCTGCACCGGGTCTTAGTTTTGGCATGTAGGGTCTTCGTTGCAGCATGTGGAATCTTTACTTGGGGCATGTTGGATCTGAGTTCCCTGACTGGGGACTGAAGCTGGGATCCCTGCGTGGGGAGCGCAGAGTCTTAACCACGGGACCACCAGGGAAGTCGTTGGGCACATGTTTCTTGACTCCCATTCAACTAGCCCTGAAATTCACTAGAGTTTCTGACTTGGAGCTGTGCCTGGTTTCCATCCAGCAGCACGTGGGTCACTTTTGTCCTCTGAACGAGTATGATGATCATATTCATAACGTGTGAAAGTTACAGTATTACTTACAACTACTATTTATCAATGCTAAACGTGTGCTAGCCCTCTGCTTCACGGCTTCCGGGTTCTGTTCAAACCCTGGCACCAACCTTTAAGAACCTTATTGCTCCCACTTTACTATGGGGAACATTGAGGTCACAGAGACAGATGAAGACAACCTGAGACTTCTGATCTCGAGAGTCTGCACGAATTCCACTGCCAACGATGACAACCCCAGAGCTGGAGGTGGCGAGGTCAGAGGACAAAATGCTTCCTCTTCTGCTCTGCGCATCCATGTGGTCCTCTGTCCGGGGTCCTTAGCCTTGGAATTTTCATCCCCAACCACTCTTCTCATTTTTCAGAACTGTACCAGGTAGAACCACCCCGTTTTTGTTTTTGTTGTTACAGCTATATTCAATGTATTTTTCCGAGGAGTAGTTATACATCTCACCTGTTTTTAATCGATTTTCATTTTGCTACCCGGCATAATCTTCATTCCTGTGGTTTAGAGGGAAGAAAATACTGTTAAGCTCAGCCAGAGCTCCAAACAGCTGTTCTGCATGTCTCTTTGTGTGGTCCTAGCAATGCCTCACTTTCAGATGTTTCAGCCTTGGCTTGCCAGCAGGGCTTTGCCCATGCCAAATGCTTTCCAGATAGCGTGCAATAAGCAAAAACTGAAGTCAGGTTAAAACAACCAAAGTCATTTTATTATAATTTTTGAATGCATTAGCATCTGGACCTTGGGAGTTTCCACCTGCTCTCAGGAAAACTAATATGGTATTGAATCTGTACAGTCAGGGAAATGCAAGCTTTGGGCTTAAAGAAACCTGACTCTGTAAGAATCTGATCATATCAATTTGAACAAATTATCTTTTGTGAGGATTTTTTTTCCAAGATTTTTTTGAATGGGCCATTTTTTTAAGTCTTTATTATATTTGTGACAGTAATGATTTCTGTTTTATGTTTTGGGTTTTTTTTTTTGGCCGTGAGGCATGTGGGATTTTAGCTCTCTAACCAGAAATCAAACCCACACCCCCTGCCCTGGGAGATGAAGTCCCAACCACTGGACCACCAGAGAAGATCCAGGATTTCCTTTTTAAAAAAATTGGCCAGAAATCACCCTTAGTCAGTGAACTTTCCCCTTACTGTAAAAAAAAAAAAAAAAAAGATGGTCCATTTGCAGAAGTATGATTTACACACAACTTTTAAAAGCTACTTCCATCACAAAACAGATGGCAAAATACACAAGAGTTGTATCTAAAACATATGGCAAGGGTTTTCTGTCAAAATCAGTCTTTAGGGCAGGAGCGGGTTAGGGTAAGAGATACTCCCACTCTCTGAAGGATTTGGAGCCTTGCTATGACTGTCTGCCTGGGAGGGGTTAAGATGCAGTCAGCCAGATAATATTTACCAAGTTCTCAGATGTGTAGTGTGTGAGATTTGATTCTGTTCAAAACATAATCCAGAATGACAGTGTCTCACCCCGCTTGGCTTGCCTTCAGGCTAACAGGCGAAGGAGAGAACCCAGGGTGACCTTTCAAGGTCCCCTACGTTATGGCACTCTCTGAATGTTAGCTGCAGCCCTGTGCTTGCCATCGACACCCTGAGAAGGCACCAGTGAGAGGGTGGCGCACCCTGCAGATCCTCTGGAACTTAACAATATAGTCTGAAGTGTAGCCTTCCCGGGTTTCTGCCTGGTGGTAGAGTCGTGTTGGCCTGGGATGGGACCAAGGGCAGGGCAGTGGTCAGTTGGAGGGACTGTGGTGTAAGGCAGACAGAGTCCCAGGCACCATGTCTCCAAGTGATTTGCAGGATGACTGCAGAATTATTTAGTGATGGGAGATGGCAGGAAGATGGTGGATGAAGGGACGTGAAAAGAATATATGGATAAATAAAAGGATAAATATGTTTAGCTCACTTTAGAAAAGATTGAGTGTCTCTTCTCTGTATCCATCTCAGTTGACCACTGCCCTGCTCACTACCAGGATCAGAAGGACACCTTTCCATTAAGATCATCCACATTTTAACAGATAATTGAGATCTGAAACAAAACATAATTTCTTAAAAACAAACCTTCAACACACTCATTATACTACATCTATACCCAACAAGAACAGGAAAAAAAAAAACAGAGTTTGGAACTATTTACCCAGGCCATGATAACTGCAAACCAATGCAGGATGCCTTTAAATATTTATTCATGACTCATTTTTCTACCATCATATGTAGTGAAATAGCATTCCTTACCTGAGCAGACTTCTGGCTGGATATAAAACAGGGCAGGCTGCAAGCTCTCTGCTCTCATCATGCTGATAAGAATCTGGCAAATGCAACAGAGAGAAACTCTAGTAAGCCTGAGGGAATTTTATTTTAAAAGAATGAAGCAATCATCCTAGAAAAAATACTGCCAAAGAGAAAAAATTTTTGTAAATTAGAATGAAAAGGAAAAATAGAAACAACATAATCCATAGTGTCTGCAGAAAGAAAGTGTTTCCTTTATAGAGGTAGACGTGAAGGGATATAGAATATATATCTGCTCCGTGTGAATTTATTAAATGCAACTTTCTTTTTTTTTCTCTTTCTTTCTTTTAGATAAAAAACCTCTTCATGAAATAAAACCCCAAAGTAAGTTATTTTTCCTCTTGCGGATATCATTTGTTCTCATATTTGCTGCTTTACTATTATATTTGTTTAGGAGCCAAACAGAATTGCAGTTCCTACGAAAGATCCAGGGCTCTTGGGGGGAGGTTTCTTCTTGTTGGGTTTGGAGTCACATATCAGAGGTTAAAATGGAAAAGAAGTATGCAGACCCCACCCCTCCTTCAGATTAAATCTCTGCTTTGATTCTGTCCACTGGTAGCAGTCCATTTCTCTACAGATGTCATCTAGGACTCTTATTTCTGAGATTTATCTCATTAAAATTTATAAATATTTGTCAGTACAGGCTTTCACAAGAGCAACCTTGGGCAGTAGCCTGGTTACAGAACTTTCCATCTAGGAAGGGGAGGGGGCACCTGAGAGATGAACCCTGAAATCCATGGCAACTGATTAGATTAAGAACCACAGTGAAATGGCCAGGAACTGAACCTAATGGGGGGGTGGATGCTGGCTGGAGCTCTCTGTCTACTGGCTTGCTTCCTGGCGAGGACTTTGCCTTCCCTCCATCTTGGGCATCCACCAGATTTGGGGAAGGAGCACAGCTGGAATGATTGGCAGCTCCACCTTCAGCCTCATGGTGCTCAGACCTGGCCGAACTTGGGGGCCAGGAAGCCTTTTATAAATACCAGCTCCTGGGCTGTCACCCCAGGGAAATCGTATGAGAAGAGGAGATTTAGAACCCAGGAATACTCAGTTTTAAAAGCTCCCTAGGGAATTTCAGTGTGAAGCTCGGATTGAGAACCAGTGTCTTAGAAAAATATTCTCAAAACTTAGATAAGCAACCACATGCATCAGAATCTTGGGATATGGTGGAAGCTGGTTAAATACGACCCCGCAAAATAATAAGACAAATTAATCTGAATCCCCGGTACAGGGACAGGGAGAGCTCTTGAGAATCTACATTTTAATATGTTCCCCTAGTGACTCTCAAAAATATGTAAAGTATATCAGGGTGTCATACAGATGTCAAAGTCCACAGGGAAGGGCATCGGCAGTATAGCTCTTAGCAATAGGAGAGTTTGGTTTGTAAAGCTTGTGAAAGATGTTCTTGACTAGTATCTCCCATTTTAGTCTAAACCAAATGGCTTTTGATCTTTTAAATCCTAGGGTATTAAAATTCAAATAGCTTGGGAGACTTAACAGCTTTTATTAGCCACCTTCTTTGAAAGAATTAAAACCCTGTGAAGATAGACAGAAACTGGTATCTGGGGAACAAGGGTCAGGAGGCATGAGAGAAAAAGATACAGTGAAGCTGTGATGTACCTATTTCAGATGTTGCTTCAGGCAGGCTTGAGATAGAAGGGTGCCATGACTTCCAGAGCTGGAGAACTTCGCCAAACAACAGAAACAAGCTTTCTTAATTTGTTTTCCCCGCCGTCTGCTGCGCATAAAGTCATTATTGGGAGTTAGGCAGCGGCTTTTAAGTCATGCATGGTGGATTTGGAACTCCATAGGAAGACAGACGATGGGGAACCCTGGTTGTGTATTGTGTGTGTGTGAGTGTGTGCACACATGCAGAGAGAGGGAGAAGGAGCAGGTCGATGAATATTTGTCTGGTCAAGACCTCAGGGTTTCCCTGGAGGAAGTGGAGCCCCTCACCAATGCCTCTTGGTTATAGAGCGCCCCACCCCCGCATCCCCTGGTCCCCATGTCAAGTACAAGCAAAATTGTCGGTAGCCATGTGGCAGCCAATGTGTGTGTATGTTTTTAAAGATATTTTTATTTTATTTATTTCTTGGCTGGGTCTTCGTTGCTGTGCACAGGTCTTCTCCAGTTGCCCGTGAGCGGAGACTACTTTCTAGTTATCGTGAGTGGGCTTCTCGTTGCTGTGGCTTCTCTGGTTGTGGAGCAAGGGCTGTACGGCGCAAGGGCTTCAGTCGTTACGGCTCCCAGGCTCTCGCGCACAGCCTCAGCAGTTGCCGCGCACAGGCTGAGTTGCTCCGTGGCGTATGGGCTCTTCCCGGACCAGGGATCAAACCTGTGGCTCTTGCACTGGCCGGTGGCTTCTTTACTACTGAGCCACCACGGAGCCCTGCATGTGTATTTTTAAAATATGAATTTCACGCTTAGTTTGTGAGCCCAGTGCTGTTCTAATTTGGTTACATCTGTACATCCAGCCATAAACCCCCCAGTGGCTATTTCTGGTCCTCGAGGACTTCCTGAATGAGTTTTTGCTTGGGGTTCTCACTCCTGTACACCGTGCTTAATTGGCGGATACTGCTGCAGACTCGCTTAAACTGTTTTAATTTGTGTTTTTCTAAAAATAAAACCTTAACAGAATCAATGTGATTGCAGAAGGCTCCCAGAGGCATCTGATCAGGGTTCTGGAGGCAGCGTGGTTAGGAGTGCACCATACAGAGGCAGGCTGCAGTTTTGTTCAGTGAAAGCAGGGCTTCGTTGAAGACTCCATGAATCATCACTGATGCAAAATCAAAGTCAATTATGAAGATAATTGAGAAACAACCTTTCCCTATATATAGCCGTGCACGTGATCCTCTGCAAGGTGGGGCGGGTGGAAGCCATCTCTCAGAGCCTCCCGCACAGATCCGTGTGAGGCGGGCTGAGGAACCGGCTCTGAGTCGTGGGGAGGTGTGAAAAGAAAGTGAAGTCTGAAGGTATCTGTTGGCAAATCATAATGACAAACTGGGGGAAATCTGTGCTCGGCAACGCTCATGAAAGCACTTATTGTAAATGAGATAATTTAATCAATTACATTTCCTAATGTACTAAACCGAATGTTTCATTTTCTGCTTCTGCACATCTTAAATTATCTTCAGGTGCTTTATGAGATTTAATCATAGTTAATAGAAACTTCATTACCATCAAATGTGCTTTCAATAAATGTTGTGTAACAATGTCAGGAAGTGCAGTAAAATATAGTAGGTTCTGAATGGCAAACACACACCCCCGGAGTCAGGCTGAAAAATGGTCGCATGCATACAGTGAGACTCCCGGAGGCTTGGGAATGAGGCTTTGCTGAGAGGCTCCCCAAGGAGCGGCTGGTTCAGCAAGTCCACCTTAGGGATGAAAAGGAGTCAGGTACCCCCTAGAAAATAGCTCCGAATGTATTCTTTCTCCAACTCCTTCCCAGGTAGTTTGGTAACTAACAGAAACACACACTAAGCCCAAATCCCATTGCCTGGTCTAGAGTCAGTTACCTCCAGGATTTCGCCAGTTGAATGTCTCCCAGGTACCCGGATCTCAGCTTTTTCAAAACTGAACGCGTCCTTCTCTGTCTTTAACCCAGGCCTCCTCCCGTCTTCTCTCATTCAGTGAATGCTATGCCTTCAGCTCGGTGGGGTCCCACACTTGCACAGCCTCCTAGACTGCTGTCTTTTTCCTCTCCTTTCTCCAGCTCAGTACTCAGTGAATCACCACCATCTAACCGTCTGCCAGACAGATAGATCAAGTTCACCAACTCACTCCATTTTCTCTCTTCCATACCCTCCCTCCATTAGGCATCTTTTTATTGAGTATCCCCCATGGGCATGGACATGCTCTAGGTGGTGGATACTGAGCCTGCCAGATACAGTTTCTGCTCCCATGAAGCCTGCAGATCTAGTGAAGGAGGTGGAAAAAAAAAAAAAAACAGAAAATTACATATAGAGGGCTGGGTGCCATGGAGGTGGTGACAGGTGTCATTAAGAGAAGTAAAGCAGAAGAGGCTCAGGTAGGGATGGAGGGAATGTTGCTTTTTTGTGTAAGCTGTTCAGAGAAGGTCTCTGTGGTAAAATCACCTTTAAGAAGACACCTGAAGAAAAGCAAGGGAACAGACATTCTGGATATCTGGGAGGAGAACATCCAGCGCAAGGGAAGAGTGGGATGCCAAGGCTGTGTGATGGGAGGCTGCTGAGGTATCCAGGGAACAATTAGGCTACTTATCTGAGCAGAGTGGCAACGGAAAGAGGCATAATAGCTCAGGTCAAAGAAGTGGGGCATGGGGGACAAGTACCAAGTGTATTATAGGCCGTGGTAACGACTTTGACCTTTACTGTGAGTGAGATGGAAAGCTATTGAAGGTGTTTATTCATAGTAACATGACCTAATATTTTCAAAGATAAACTCTACCCTCTGCAGGGAATGTAAACATACAGGGAATCAGAGCAGAAACAAGATCTGTTACAATGATCTGTTATAACAAGAGTCTATTCCAATAATCTAGGCTATTACAACATAACTTTTATAATAACCTAGATTCAAGATGAGTGTGGCTTGGGCCAGATAGAGAGCATTGGAAATTGTAGAAAAGGTCCATAATTTGGATATCTTTGGGAGGCAGAGTCAAAAGGAGTTGCTGATGCATTAGATAGAGTATGAGAGAAAGAAAAGCATCAGGGATGATTCCAAAATTTGAGCTATGCAACCTGAAGGATGGGCTGGCCATTACTGATCTGGGGCGAACTTGGTTTAGCATATCTGGAGGGAGACTCAAGAGTTCAGTGTTATAAATGCTACATTTAAGATACTTCTTAAACAGGCAGTTGAATATGAGTCTGGAGGTCAGAGGAGAATCCTGGCAGTGACATAAATCTGGGGCTTGTCAGTGTCCAGATGATATTTAAAACCAATAGGTTGAATGAGATCCCTGGATAATGAGTATGAACAGAGAACATATCTGAGGCCGCAGCCCTGGAAGACATCCACACTGAAATATAGGGCAGGTCAGAAGTTACTGCACAGGAGACAGGAAAACAGCCAGCGTAGTGAGAGAAAAGCCAAGTAAAAGGAAAATGGTGTCCAAGATAAAACCTGAATATTCAGGACATCTTTCTTCCTAACCAGGACTTCTACCATTGCTTCCTGTATCTGGAGTTGGCTGATGTCAGTTTATCTGATCTTTTAAAAAAAAGATCAGTTCTGGTCACGTCACTTCCATGTCTAAACCTTTACAAGAGCTGATCATTATTTTTAAGATAAAGTACAAGGTATCTACTGTCTATGGGATCTGGTCTCAGATGGCATTGTTTAGTCGTGTCAGCTTCTCTCAAGCTACTTAATCATTAGGTATTTCCCTTTCTACCCTATATTCTTCCACCAAACAAAGCTTCTTAGTTTTCTGAACACCCTGGGCCCATTTGGGCATATAGTTCTTTATATGTTGTTATGTCTGCCAGAAAACTTTCCCTCCACCTATCTTACTCTGTTGAATGAATCCTTCCTTCAGGCTTTGGCTTGGGTCTTGCCTCTGCAAAGCCCCTAAAATCTTAGTTACACCTCTAATTGGCCAATTGTCAAGCAGTTTCCCTATTTCTATCCTGTATGTTCATTGCGTTTATCCCAGGCTGAATTCCCTCTCTGATAGACATCCTTCCAATCATCTGGTAGACAGTGTAGGGTCTGTTCACCCTTATGCTTGTGGCATTTACCACCATCCCCACGTGGCAGTGGTAAAGAACCTGCCTGCCAATGCAGGAGATGCAAGAGACATGGTTTCAGCCCCCGGATCGGGAAGATCCCCTGGAGGAGGGCATGGCAACCCACTCCAGTAATCTTGCCTGGAAGATCCCGTGAACAAAGGAGCCTGTTGGGCCATAGTCCCTGGGGTCACAAAAGAATCAGACACGACTTAGCAACTGAGTGCGCACGCAATAGTATGTATTAGATGTTCAATTCATATTGTTATTGTGGTCTTAGGTCTTCCCGCTAACTCCTCACTGAGCCTTTTATTGTTAAGGTGAAAATAAAGACTTTGCTTTTATGTATTTATTTTAACTCATTCGTGTAGTAGATATTTATTGTGCAATTATTCTGTATAAATAGTCTTGGCCTCGTGAAGCATGAAGGAAACAATAAGAAATGTTTCTTCCCTACAACTTCAGTACAAAGAGGAAGATGACAAATGATTTGAGAAGAGGGGAAGTAAGGATGCAGTTTTTAAGAATCATCTATGTGGTGCCCAGTGCTAGGTGAAAGTCCGAACGGGAAGTTTTCCAGAATCATTTCTATCAAAGAATGACCCCAGTGTGTCCTTGTGTGTTAGTCGCTCAGTCCTGTCATGCGACTCCATGGATTGTAGCCCACCAGGCTCCTCTGTCCATGGAATTCTCCAGGCAGGAATACTGAAGTGGGTTGCCATTTCCTTCTCCAATGTGTCCTTATAGTCTAGACATTAGGTATTTCTCGTCACCTTGCTGACACTTAATCCATTCTACATCTTTTCCCCCAAGTACACTGCTTTCATCTATAGTGGAATAATGTGGATTCTGGGAATACACATTCTTGGGTTAGAAAACTCCTCAAAAGATGCAGAGTCCATCCTGGCAGGTTGGACATTCTTTTTCATGCTGTTTAGACTTGAATGGTGCCTTGAACACATAGAACTATCTGCAGCCTTGAATCATGAACCATGCAGGCATGCTGGCTCAGTCCCTCAGGCACGTCTGACTCTTCATCACCTATAGACTATAGCCCTCCAGGCTCCTCTGTCCATGAATATTGGCAAGAATACTGGAGGAGGTTGCCATTTTCTCCTCCAGGGAATCTTCCTGACCCAGGATCAAACCCACGTCTCCTGTGGCTGCTGCACTGGCAGGCGGATTCTTTACCACTGAGCCACCTGGGAAGCCCACGTTGAACCATCAGTTCAGTTCAGTCGCTCAGTCGTGTCCGACTCTTTGCAACCCAATGAATCGCAGCACGCCAGGCCTCCCTGTCCATCACCAACTCCTGGAGTTTACTCAAACTCACGTCCATCGAGTCGGTATTGCCACAGGCATCTCATCCTCTGCTGTCCCCTTCTCCTCCTGCCTCCAGTCCCTCCCAGCATCAGGGTGTTTTCCAGTGAGTCAGCTCTTCACGTGAGGTGGCCAAAGTATTGGAGTTTCAGCTTCAGCATCAGTCCTTCTAATGAACACCCAGGACTGATCTCCTTTAGAATGGACTGGTTGGATTTCCTTGCAGTCCAAGGGACTCTCAAGAGTCTTCTCCAACACCACAGTTCAAAAGCATCAATTCTTCAGAGCTCAGCTTTCTTCACAGTCCAACTCTCACATCCATACATGACCACTGGAAAAACCATAGCCTTGACTAGACGGACCTTTGTTGACAAAGTAATGTCTCTGCTTTTGAATATGCTGTCTAGGTTGGTCATAACTTTCCTTCCAAGGAGTAAGTGTCTTTTAATTTCATGGCTGCAGTCACCATCTGCAGTGATTTTGGAGCCCCAAAAAATAAAGGCAACCACTGTTTCCACTGTTACCCCATCTGTTTCCCATGAAGTGATGCCATGATTTTAGTTTTCTGAATGCTGAGCTTTGATATCTTTAAATTCTCAGCAGACTTCTAGATCTTTAAGCTGACATTAGGTGACTGGCATCAATGCTAATCTTCTAGCCATGCTTTACAGGATAATTTTTTTTCTATTTAACCCATCATTTTTCTTCATCTCCTGCTGATTATTTTCCATTACATAAATATAGCATTTTCCCCAAATTGCATGACTTGTTTGTCCTTCAGAATCATTCCTACTGTGAATCAATTCAACCTGAGCATATGTGCAACATTTGTAATTTTCTTACTGCTTGTAATCTTTTTATTATCTAATTCCTATCCCATCATAAGTGTATGCCTTTTCTTATGACCATTTTTAAGAATATTGTTGACCTTATTGGACATGATGAAGTTTCCTTCATTAAATACCTTGGAACTAAGCACAGCCACAGTGAATAAGTGATAAAATATAATGTTCTTCAGCATCAGAATAACTCAGGGTACTTGCTAAAAATGTGAATTCACAGGTCCCATCTCCCCACGTATTACTATATTCAAAGTTAGAACTTATATCGTGAATTCCCAGAGTAGAAAATGAAAGTGAAGTCATTTTTTTCAAGGGCTGGATTTCAAATCCTGCTTTTTGACTCTCTTTCTCATTTTACCTTGGTCTTCCTGATGGGGAAAAAGACAGTTCTTTCGCAATCCAAAGGTAGAATTACCAGATAAAATAGAGAACCCTTGGTTATATTTGAATTTCACATCAGCAGTGAATACATTTTTGACATAAGCATGTCCCAAATATGGCATGAGAAATACTTCTACTCAAGTTATACATTCTTGATCAGAAATTCAAATTAACTGTATCATATTTGTAGTTGCTTAATCTGGCAACTTTACTGAAAAGAATAAAACATGTCTGAATGTGCAGTCTCAAGAAACATTTTATTAAATAGATTATCTGTACTGTCAATCTTGGGAGAATGGTTAGAATTAAAACAAATATTGGAGGAGGGAGCCTTTCAGAAAAAGCAAAACATCTGAACAACAAGAACAACAAAAATAAGTCTACTGAAGTACAAAGTCTACTTGAAGAAAATGGATCTGGGCAGTCATCACTGTATTTTGTAGATACTGCTTTTTTTTTTTTTTTTTTAACAAGTTGGGATTTGTGGCAGCTCTGCATTGTCAGATGATAGCTACCCTTTTTTTTTTTTTGCAATAAAGTATTTTCTAGTTAAGGTATAGCCATTGTTTCATTTAGATATAATACTATTGCACACTTAACAGACTACAGTATAGTATAAACATAACTTCTATATGCACCAGAAAACCAAGCAAGCTGTGCCTGTCTGCATTACGAGATTTGCTCTTTGCCGTGGTCTGAAACTGAACCCATAATATCTTTGAGTTAGGTCTATAATCGGATTCACCTAAAAAGTAGGGTCCATGTTGTTGTTCAGTTGCTACCAGTGAACCAGTGAAGTTGCTCTGTCGTGTCTGACTCTTTGTGACCCCCTGGATTGCAGCACGCCAGGCTTCCCTGTCCTTCACTGTCTTCAGAGTTTGCTCAAACTCATGTCCATTGAGTCGGTGATGCCATCTAACCATCTCATCCTCTGTCACCCTATACTCCTCCTGCCTTCAATCTTTCCCAGCATCAGGGTCTTTTCCAGTGAGATGGCTCTTCACATCAGGTGGCCAAAATAATGGAGCTTCAGGATCAGTCCTTCCAATAACTATCCAGGGGTGATTTCCTTTAAGATTGACTGGTTTGATCTCCTTGCAGTCCAAGGGACTCTCAAGAGTCTTCTCCAGCACCACAGTTTGAAAGCATCAACTTTTTGGCACTCAGCCTTCTTTATGGTTCAGCTCTCACATCCATACATGACTACTAGAAGAACCATAGATTTGACTATACAGATCTTTGTCAGCCAAGTGATATCTTTGCTTTTTAACACACTGCCCAGATTTGTCATAACTTTCCTTCCAAGGAGCAGGAGTCTTTTAATTTCATGGCTGCCATCACCATCCACAGTGATTTTGGAGCCCAAGAAGATAAAGTCTGTCACTGTTTCTGTTGCTTCCCCATGTAGTCACCATCAAGTGATGGGACCGGATGTCATGATCTTTGCTTTTTAAATGTTTAATTTTAAGCCAGCTTTTTCACTCTTCTCTTTCACCTTCATCAAGAGGCTCTTTAATTCCTCTTTGCTTTCTGCCATAAGGGTGGTGTCATCTGTGTATCTGAGGTCATTGATATTTCTCCCTGCAGTCTTGATTCTAGCTTGTGCTTTATCCTGCCTTGCATTTCACATAATGTACCCTGTATAGAAGTTAAATAAGCAGTGTGACAATATGCAGCCTTGGCATACTCCTTTCCCAGTTTGAACCAGTCCATTCTTCCATGTCCAGTTCTGACTGTTGCTTCTTAACTGGCATAGGTTTCTCAGGAAGCAGGTAAGGTGGCCTGGTATTCCCGTCTCTAAGAATGTCCCACAGTTGGTTGTGATCCACACAGTCAAAGGCTTTAGTCCAGCCAATGAAGCAGAAGTTGGAGGGTCCATATAGAGGAGAAATGAGCAAAAACAGTTAAAAATTAGGATGGGGCAGAGCAGAAAGTATCTTGAGCCATAAGGGAAGCCTCTGTTAGAGTGAACTCAACGCCTACTCAAGAGTCATTGATAGGTTTTGAAGTGGCAGGACCAGAACTGTGTTTGGGGAGAGTAAGCCACGCGTATAACAGTTCAGCAGAGTAAAGACTGGGGCCCTGGGGCCAAGGTTCCAGGGTAGGTGAGGCCGTGCCATGTGGGTGCCTGCTATCCAAATTGAGATGTGAGAGGCACTGTGGATGTTTCAGTAAGGCGTGTGAGTCATGTGGGGAAGGGGTCGATGGGCAGAAAAGGAACGGTGACTCTTCAGGCTCAAGCCTGGTCTCTGATGATGTCATTACTCGAAAAGGGAAATTCAAGAAAATGCTTGAAGAGATAAGAAGGGTGACCTTATAAAACAGATGACAAATTTGAGATGTTAGCACAATGCACAGTGGTGTGGTAGTTTGATCCATTGAGCAGGTGGATGATGAGGACTTCAGATAGGAGTCGAGGCAAGAGATCCTGATTTAAGACTGTTGGGCATCAAAGTAGTAGTTAGCACTGATTGATGGAGTGGTTGTGAACAATCTTCAGGAGGAAACAGTGGTTTGGGCAAAAGTCAGAATTTAATAGCATAAAAGAGCAATGAAATGTGTAGAAATAGTGAACAAGTTAAATCATGATAGAGCCTGGCAGTGGGCTGAGCCCATGTAAAAAGAAGTAATACATGTCTGTACATTCTGATAGGAATGATCTACAAGATATTGTACACAATGAGGGGAAAAAGGCAATGTAGTAAAGGAAATCATATGGAAATGTAATAATGATTATATAACTTTTAGAGTAAGGATGGTAAAAAAAAAAAAAAATGGAAAGTTACAATTTTTTTCCTGAAAGATCCCAAATATACTATCAACAGTGGTTACTTTTATTTTTTTTAATTTTGTGTATTTTTTTTTATTGAGTATAATTCATTTACAATGTTAATGTTAGTTTCAGGTGCACAGCAAAGTGATTCACTTCTATATATATGTATATCTTTTGTTTTTCAGATTCTTTTCCCTTATACGTTATTACAAAATATTAAGTACAGTTCCCTGTGTTAAACCATAGGTCCTTGTTGGTTATCTATTTTATATATAGTTCTGTGTATCTGTTAATCCCAAGCTCCTAATGTATCTCATCCCCTCCCTTTTCCCCTTTCATAACCATAAATTTGTTTTCTATGTCTACGGGTCTGTTTTTTATATACGTTCATTTGTATCATGCTTTATTCCACATGTATGCAATATCATATATGTTGGCTTAGTTGAAGCCATATCTGTCTGGCTTAGTTGAAGGATGAATTTTTTTCTTGGTGTAGTGTAACATTTTACAGTTGCTAAAGTACTTCCTCATCCTGTGTGTGTTTTCTATTTATTCTTTTATTTCAACAGGGATAGAGGTTAACTGATTAGTGAAATTATGATCAAGAAAGGTTTAATGCTTTAAAAATGCCTTTTATAATTCTTTTCAACAAAGAGCTTAGAATTTCATGGATATGAAAAAAGACTGCCTCTTTCAGAGATCTATCAGGGAGTAAGTCAGGAGAAGGATTGGGGTAGAGGTGATTAGGGAGACCAGGCCGTGTTTGGAGGCAGAAGGCAAGGCGCAGGTGTGGAGGCAAAGTTGAAAGATGCAAGACCAAAAGGGAATAAGGAATGAGGCCAGGTCCTGCAGAGGCGGGAGAGGGCGGATCAGAGCCGGCCTGACGCAGAGGAGGAGCAGCTGTTCAGGGGACAGGGAAAGGGAAAGGAAAGCACAGGATGGAGCAGAAGAGTTTTGAGTTGCAGGGGAGGGTGTGTGTGTGCTGGAGGGAAGGGGGCTCACATGGAAAAGCGGGCAGTGAGAGCACCTCTGTGATGAAGAAAGTAAAGTCCAGAGTAACTTTGTTGATGAAAAGTCATTCTTGGTCATGGGACATGAATACAGTAATTGTGAGGCTGCAAAGACAGCCCAGCTGGGTTTGCAGAGCACTGGGTTTTTGATGATACCCAGCAGTCTAGTTGGTGGGTTCCTCTAGCAGGGATAGTCGAGCCAGTGCAGGGAGGAGAGGTGAGAAGGCCATCCTGTGATGGTGAGACCACTGGGGAGTGAAGACAGACGGGTGTCCAAACCCTACCTTTGCCATTTTCTCATGAAGAAGCCTCTACACTATCTGAACCTGTGCCGTCATCTGTAAAAGAAATAGAATACTTCCACGGCAAATAGATTTGCTTGTGAGTAAGAGAATATGATCGTGCGATCAGTTGTGTGATCATGTGATTGTGTGATGCAGTTCTCAGAGAAGCAGGCACAAGCTTAGTGCTCCATTACTGAATTACCCTTGATATCAAGAGGTTTTGTTGGTGAAATTTTCAGCCTCTGTACAGTAAGTCCCCCACATATGAATGAGTTCTGTTCCAAGAGTACGTCCGTAAGTCCACTCTGTTTGTAAGTCCGACAAAGTTAGCCTAGGTACCCAGCTAATACAATCGGCTATATAATACTCTACTGTAATAGGCTTATAATACTTTTCACACAAATAGTATGTAAAAAAACAAGCAAAAAAAATAAAGAGAACTTTTTAATCTTACAGTATAGTAACTTCAGTTCAGTTCAGTTGCTCAGTCATGTCCGATTCTTTGTGACCCCATGAATCACAGCACGCCAGGCCTCCCTGTCCATCAGCAACTCCCGGAGTTCACTCAGACTCACGTCCATCGAGTCAGTGATGCCATCCAGCCATCTCATCCTCGGTCGTCCCCTTCTCCTCCTGCCCCCAATCCCTCCCAGCATCAGAGTCTTTTCCAATGAGTCAACTCTTCGCGTGAGGTGGCCAAAGTACTGGAGTTTCAGCTTTAGCATCATTCCTTCCAAAGAAATCCCAGGGCTGATCTCCTTCAGGATGGACTGGTTGGATCTCCTTGCAGTCCAAGGGACTCTCAAGAGTCTTCTCCAACACCACACTTCAAAAGCATCAGTTCTTCGGCTCTCAGCCTTCTTCACACTCCAACTTTCACAGCCATACATGACCACTGGAAAAACCATAGCCTTGACTAGACGGACCTTAGTAGGCAAAGTAATGTCTCTGCTTTTGAATATACTATCTAGGTTGGTCATAACTTTTCTTCCAAGGAGTAAGCGTCTTCTAATTTCATGGCTGCAGTCACCATCTGCAGTGATTTTGGAGCCCCCCAAAATAAAGTCTGCCAACTTTTTCACTCTCCTCTTTCACTTTCATCAAGAGGCTTTTGAGTTCCTCTTCACTTTCTGCCATAAGGGTGGTGTCATCTGCATATCTGAGGTTATTGATATTTCTCCCAGCAATCTAATACAGTACAATAGCTAGCAAATGGGGCACATTTGCATCTTTGAAATTTCACACCTTGAAGGCTCATATGTAAGGGACTTACTGTACGCTGGTCCTGAATTACATCTCGGAGACAGAGTTTTGGGTGAAATCGAAAGAAAACACTGTATTCCTTAACAGGCAAAGGGGGCCACAGTGGGCTAATGCCTTCAAGTGTGCGTGCCTTGCCCTGGAGAGGGGAGTGAGGAGTTATATAGTCATGGTTCAAAGAGGACGCGATCAGCTCATAGACACTCTTCTGATTGGTGGTGAGGTGAGAAGGAAACAGCATCATCAGCTTTTTGGTTCCAACTGGTCTGGGGCCTGTGTTCTTGTGATCAGCAGTTTTCATCTGGTGGGGGCCTGCTTCCTGCACGTCACATGTTTATCCGTACCTTTTAGGGAAAAGGTGGTTCAGTGGTTCTGCCAGGTGGCAAATTCAGAGTCTAAGTAGTTTTCAGTTCCCCAGCCCAGCAGCCACTTTTTGTTTCTACGTCTTCACATTTCCCAATCGTTAACTTCTGAGTCAGCCTCTTACTGCAGAAGACAAGGACACGGGGGCTTGTGCGCGGTTTCAGTATCAAGCAGTGTGACCAGGGCAGAGGTTCACAGCTGGACAGGCAATGAGCCGGAGTCGAGCTGCCTTGGATTGAATCCCAGCTCTGCTACTTAACTGTCGTGAGGCTTTGGGCAAGACAAGTGATTTTCTGGCCTCAGTTTCAATATTTAAATTGGCACCTTTTTACAAGTTTGTTGGAAGGATTAAAATGAGTTAATCAGTGTAAATAAAAGACTAGGACAGTGCCTGGCATACAGTAAGTGCTACTGAAGAATGTGCTGCTGTCCTTGTTAATGACAAGGAGCTTCTGGAGGGTGGCAAGGTGGAAAAACCGAGATGCTGACTGGTGACGGGATTGTGAGATTCCAGGCAATGCAAGTATCATCAGAACTGCTCACTGTGGTTGACCAGAGCTGACCACTTTAAAGTTATTTTCTGATGCTTTTTTCAAGGAATGTGGTTTCTCATGACAAGTATGAACAGTTCGAACAATAACTTCTGTTATGTGCTAGCATGCAGTTAAATGTTTTGGCACACCCCTCGGTGTCTACAGCCCTGTCTGTACCTCTGGGCCAGGATGAGGAGGGGTTGGCCTAGAGACTGCTGCTTCCTGGGAGTCCAGCGGAGCAGCTAATTCCTCTGTCTTCCATTCATTTTCTCTCTCCCAGCCTTCTCTTTGTGAAGCTCTGTTGTGTGAATTCCTTAGTAATTCACTGCCTTATATACATCAAGTCAAGTTGCTGAGTTTTCCTCCTCCTCAAACAAGAGCAGAGGTCATTCTACAGTATCCAATAAGATAAAAAGAGAATACCATATGTTTTTTACTTTCTTTTATATTGCAACATAGTTGATTAACGATGTTGTGATAGTTTCAGGTGTACAGAAAGTGATTCAGTTATCCATATACATGTATCTGTTCTTTTCAAATTCTTTCCTCATGTCGATTGTTAACATGACATTGAGCAGTTTCCTGTGCTGTACAGAAGGTCTTTGTTGGCCCGTTTTAAATCTAGCCACGTGTACATGTCAGTCCCACATTCTCTAACTGTATGTTTTGAAAGGCATTTTGTTGTGCTCTTTTATTCATTTTGTGTAGCTATCTAATCCTATAAAATAGATTCTAATCTGATACTTAAACTCATAATGTGGGAATTGAGCTAAATTTCCATGAATAAGTGGCATTAATATGTCTTCCAAATGAGAGTCCTGTAAAGAGAGGAAGGCAAACTAAATAAACAGCCCTTAAATTTAGTCCTTGGGGTACATAAGTCACTGTGAATGACTAGGTATGATTATAATTTACAAGGACAGGAGCATGTGAATACTTAGTCCTTGAACTCTGAAGTTCGAAAGGATTTTGAAAAGTCACTTAGCCTTTCTCACCAGCTTTGACCAAAAATATAATAACTGCAGACTATTGTCAAGTCATGCTGGTTCTGAGAAACTCTAAAGGAGATTTCACAAGCTTCCTCAGAAATACAGCACAGTTGTTTTTTCTTTAACAACCCTCCTTGTAGAAAAGGTCATTTTAATATCTAACAAACAGAGTCCCAATTGCTATAATAAAAGGCCAGGTCCTCCTTTTCAGCCCTTGTTAGAGTGGGTGACGAGCTGGTTACTAGCTTCATCATAAATGAAGGTTCATTGGGCACCTACTGTGAGCTTCTTTTTAGAACCACGCTTTATGCATTAAAGATCCCCACAAGCCACTTTATAGTTCTCTTTTCTCCAGGCCAAATGAACCCATAAACATTTCCTTTCCAGGGTCCTAGTTTCCAACTACTAATCTTTGCAGCTTTTCTCTGTAGATATTTCACACTCCTTCCAGCAATGAACAGATCCCTCTGTAGTTTCTGACTAATTTGCAATATAAGAGATTTCCTCATCGTTTATATTTTTGTTTTCTTTAGCCTATAGATCATGCACAATTTTTTATACCACATGTTGCGTCCTTCTGAACTTGGCCTGAAGCTTTCACAGTGCTTAGAGAGAGGAAACAGGGGTGGAAACCCAGAAAAGACGTCAATCACACATTGATATGTATAACAGAAATCCAGGGGAAAAAAAAAAAAAAAAACACCCTATGCCCACAAAGGCAGAATAGCCTGATCAAAGCTTTTTGTTCAGAATGAGTTGGAGAAAACAAACCAGCCCCAGATGTAAGAGTGAGCAGACAGATGTAAATGTGTGTGTGTAGCTGTAAGGAAAAGAAGGTCTCTGTGGCAGGGGATCTACGGTCTCCCTCAGGCTCGTCTGAGTCCAGGGAGCAATCAGCAAATAGTTGCACAGGATGACTCGCACATTTCTGGGGGAAATGACAGAGAAGTGCTTGGGCCGAGTGTCAAGCAGGTCGGATGCCTTGGCATTCAGGTCATTAACCATCAAAAGATCCAAAAAGAGTTCTAGGAACCCTAAGTGATGTCAGAGTTAGAGGACCAGGGGTTGGCAGGGTTGGTGGACTGGCCAAGGCACAGTCCAGCTGGCTTAGAGGAGGGGGCCCTGCCCCGACAGATGGGTAGATAGAGGTGGGCAGGGCCTAGAGGGATGGGGGGTATATGACAAAGACCCGTCCTTGTAATCTGAAAGGGGCACAGGGCCTTTAGCTAGCAGGTAGAAGCAGGGACTTCAGATGTTCTTCCAATCAGAGCTGAGTGTGAGCACACATACACACAGGCACGTGTGGAGTGGTTCTGCGGTGGCACCCCTCCAAGTGCCCGTGTGCTCACAGACATCAGGCCTAAAGCTCAGGTTCCCCTGGGGCCAGTCCTGGATACACATGAAAAGAGAATCAATTACATTTGTAAGGACACAGGAATCCTTACAGGGAAACCTACTCTACTGTCCTGGAGAAAAAAGATTAGCAAATGGTGGGGCAGGGGGTATAAAAAGAATAAGATGAAATAAAAGCAGGTAAATAGAGAAGAGAAAAAGAGGAAGAAGGAGGAAGTAGGTGACCCAACTTTAGAAGACTGAGCTCTAAGGATGACTGATGAGGCCTTGAGGACTCGTGTCTGCCGCTGTAGCTGCACTTGGATACTGTCCCATCACAGCCTTGTCTTTTAGACAAGAAACAACAGAGAATATGGACCGCGTGTTAATTCACCCATATGTTTCCATTTCCACTGAGCGGTTGACCCGTCACAAGTGTATGTTGAATGAGATCATTAGATGTAGAAACATCAAATTCCCAGGACGGATTGTTCTTGTAAAAATGAATCCCATAGACTTCTGAATCTAGGTCAAACTGTCCCACCAGGTGCTCGGGTGAGCCTCCTAGGGAAGCAGTGATCCCTGTACGAGTCTCTCTCCCTTCTTTCCCTACCCTAGCCCCAAAGTCCCCATATTCATTTCCAAAAATTCTATGATTCAATATTTATTAAGAGGTTCTACACATACTTCTGGGAGAACAAGCACAATGAGCTATATCCAATGTTGATACCTTCGTCTGAAGGCGGAGGGTCCTTTCCTAAAACAGAACTTGTATCTTGAGAACAGAGAATTCTGGTTACCTGGGTAGCAAAAGGATGGACGCCAGAAACAGCGAGATAGGAATCCAGGGGAACAAAGACAGCTTGTTCCCACTGCTGAGTTTTGTGTCAGGATTTCGCGTCCAGTGATGTCCATTTTCAGCAGAGGAACTTCTATGCTGGTCATCCTCTGGCTTCGGGTCCTTCCTATTTTAGTACCTGGGAAGCTAAAGAGGTCTTTGAGTCTACTTTGGCAGCTCAGTGACAGAGCAGCTGCATTCAGGACACTGCCAGGCTCTTTCTCTCGTTGCCGAGCAGGTGTACTCTCCCCAGATACACCTTTTAAGATGATGGTGCCATCCGTGAGCAGCGCCCAAGGACCTGGAGGAAAGAAGGGGGAAGGCTCACTGGGTTCAGTCCAGTTCTCTCCCTGCTCCTGGTACCCTGGCTTGCCACACCTGTTGTGTTCTGTGTCTTCTCTCCTCTCTAATGATTCCCTTCAAGGAACTTAATTGAGTAGAGGGAGAGAGAGACTGAGTGGGGTGATGACTCCCCTTCTTTCTCCCCGCATGACCCACGTGGACACTGGAGCTTCGGCAGTGGCATCAGTCTTCACCCTGCGGTTTAGGGGGGCTGGGGAAGACCACCACTGATACCCCACCATCCCTAGCCCTCCCCCACTTGGACCACCATGAAGTGGAACTAACTAGATCACACTGTTTCTCAACACCTCCCAGGTTGCTGTTATGAAAAGCATCTCATCACCCTCTGACCTTTCCGATACTGTTCTTCGAGACGACTGTTTTTCTCCCCCATGAATTATTTTTCTGTGTTGGCCGCCCTATTACTGAACTGGTTCTGCTTGGTTTCCTTGTTCCTGCTTTCATTTGGCGGCACCTTATTTTATACTCCACTAACTTTGTTGAAAATAAATTTAGCCGTGTGGTTAGTCTTCCTCACTTGATAACATAAGTACCATATTAGGGTGCGGTGAGCACAGCCTAAGTGCTGTGCAATTACAAGGTAAATATATGATGGGTTTATTTCATCTGCTAAACCCAGCAGGGGTGACAGAGTAATTACTTTCGGACCTGTTTAGTATGCCTACCACATAATCTGTAAGGTGATCAGTTATGTAGTGAATACTTGCCACCTTCCATTGTTAACACACTTCAAGACTTACATGTTCTTGGGTAGATGTCATGCCGAATTGCACTGGCCATTCTGAGGCTCCTCAGGAATCAGCCATACCCCGAGGACCTCTAGCCAAAGGGGTGGAAAGCAGCTCCAGTGTTATCTTGGGGGGTGGGGAGACACCCACCATCTAAATTTCAAACTAACGCTTTTATTTTTGCTTTGCCCATGCATTCAATAGGATGGAGTAGGAGAGGTATGGGAGAAACAGCATGTGCCCTCTTAGAGACCAGTCCTCGTCTACAAAAACAAACTTCTAGAGTCAAGCATTCAGTTGGTGCCAGGAAACATTTACCATGGACATGAGAGTGCCTGGGACCGAGTGCTTTTCATATCTCACAGCAGAAAGTCGCTCATAATGACCGTAAATTCCTGATGACTGTCAGCGTTCTGATGAACTGAGTGACGTGGCCAGAGCTCAAGTTCATACTCCCGAGCTCTGGTCTCTTGACTCATAGACCATGCGTTGCCTTATCACCTGAGAATGCTCTCTGTGAATGCATGCACCCAGGCCATAGACAAGCAGAGCAGTTCACCCATATTTTGTCATTGTACGTGGGTCTCGTGTCTTCCAACAAAAATAAAATATATATATATTAAAAAAAACTTTGCAGGGCAATAAGACTTCCTAAAACAAGCAAATTAAGCAGTTGCCTGTTTTTCCTTGAAAACTCTTATATTCTTTGCAAAATTGCTTCTGTTGCAGATTCCATTATGTGGTAAGCTACCTTAATGCAGTTATTTAACTAGCATCCCTTTGATTTATACAAGGTCTTCTGATTATTGTTGGAGAGTCCAACTCGCGACTAGCCACATCTGTCATTTTGCCTGATCCGTAGCTCCAAAAATTCCAATAGTGTTCCATTCTGTGTCCTGGGGTGGCTCGTTGACGCTGTGCCCATGTTGGCCATTGAGGATTGCTCTTGTGTCTTTCAGGCATCGAGAATGCCAGCGACATCGCTTTGTACTCAGGCTTGGGTGCCGCGGTTGTGGCCGTTGCAGTCCTGGTTATCGGCATCACCCTGTACAGACGCAGCCAGAGTGACTATGGTGTGGACGTCATCGACTCTTCTGCATTGACAGGTGGCTTCCAGACCTTCAACTTCAAAACAGTCCGTCAAGGTCAGCAGCGTAGGGCCCCCAACAGCATGTCCTCAGGACCATAGACTACACTCACGTAGGACCCTCGTGCTCTTTGGTCCTGTGTGAGGGTGGCTCTTGGCACTGGGAGCTGCTCCAAAATTGTCTTCACACCTTAGGATGCCAGGTTTGATGGAGGAGTCTGTCTGAATTCTTGGCTGCCATGAGGACCAATGGGTCTCAATTTATTATTGTTTAGTCACTCAATCATGTCTGTTTTGCAACCCTGCAGACTGTACCCCACCAGGCTCCTCTGTCCATGAGATTTCCCAGGCAAGAATACTGGAGTAGGTTAACATTTCCTTCTCTAGGGAATCTTTCCAACCCAGGGACTGAACCCGAGTCTCCTGACTGCAGGCAAATGCTTTACCACTGAGTCACCAATTGAGGAAGCTCCTCAATTTACCATTACCCACATTCAAATAGGGCGTGTCCATCTTTGATATGCAGTCAGTGTCTCAAGTCACCCAACTTTCTATTTTAACCAGCCTGCCTTGGGAATGTATGTTTAGTTAAATATTGATTATTCAAAGCTACGAACCAATGACTCTACCAGGCATATTTATTACACTATTTATTAGATGGAGTTATTTTATTCAGTGGAGTTATTTCTGTTTTAAATAAGTAAAAGGATTTTAGAGGATGTATGATGGGATAGTTAACCAGAGAAAAAATGAAATTCTCAGCCTAAATGACTCCCGCCTTTGCCACCTTGAAGCAGTCTTCTGTTGTAGGGGAAGGAAAATTCATCATGTCAAACAATAGCAGTATTTCATTTTTAAAACAGAAGAGTCGTTTGATTTTCTTCTACCAACTAACTCTGTTCCTGATTGGGAGATGGGGATGAGACATAAATGGCTTTTATTTTAGAACAAATGGAACTGTCTTATTTCCATAGATGACGTTTTCTACTTTGACCCTTGTGGTCAATATTGTCACTTTTATTTCTGTTTATTGCTTGTCAGTAACACCTACAGTACAGGACAAGAAATCTTACTGCTTGGCAGTGATGGAGTAGGGACAGGATGGTGCAGTGGAAACCCAAGCAGGCTAGAATCAGGAGATGGTGGGAGCTACAAGGGACTTGACTGCTTACCACTCACTTCTGACACCCTGCGGCTCAGATGGCAAAGAATCTGCCTTCTACGTGGGGGACCCAGTTTCGATCCCTGGGTTGGAAAGATCCCCTGGAGAAGGGCATAGCAACCCCCTCCAGTATTCTTGCCTGGGGAATCTCATGGACAGAGGAGCCTGGAGGGCTACAGTGAATGGGATCCCAAGAGTCAGATATGACTGAGCAACTAACACTTGCACGTTCTGACACCTTGGCTTCTGGTCTAAGTCTGGTTGATCTCAGATAAAAACGTGTCACCTCAATGTCCTACGCTTATGTGACTTAGTCCATGTGACTTATTTGGCTGTGCTGGGTCGTCACTGCTGTGTGCAGACTTTTATTCTAGTTGTGGCAAGTGGGGGCTATTCTCAAGTTGTGGTGCCCGAGCTTCTCACCGCGGTGGCTTGTCTTGTGGCAGAGCATGGGCTCTAGGGTCTTCCAGCTTCAGTGACTGCAGCGCCCAGGCTCTAGAGCACAGACTCAGTAGTTACGGCGCACAGGCTTAACTGTTCTACAGCATGTGGGATTTTCCCAGACCAGGGATCAGACTCCTGTCTCCCGCATTGGCAGGCAGATTCTTTACCACTGAGCCACCAGAGAACTTCCAGTATATATGATTTAATTAGAAGTACATCCAATGAACTGGTGGCTCAGATGGTAAAGCGTCTGCCTGCAGTGCAGGAGACCCAGTTTCGATCCCTGGGTTGGGAAGATCCCCTAGAGAAGGAAATGGCAACCCTCTCCAGTACTCTTGCCTGGAAAATTCCGTGGACTAAGGAGCCTGGTAGGCTACAGTCCATGGGTTCGCAAATAGTCGGACATGACTGAGTGACTTCACTTTACTTCATCCAATGAACTAGTCTTGCAACTGTGTAAGAAACTAAAACTATATCTCCATCAAATCATAAGATATCACTGTCTCAGACCTTACCAGTTAAAAACAGAATACACAGTAGTATGGGTGGCAGCTTTGTGTGTAAATTCAGAGGCTCTGAAGTCAGATTTGAATCCAAAATTGCTGTAAAACCTAGTAACTCAGTTATTCTGTCTCAATTTTTACAGCTGTAAAATGGACATAGTAACATCTATCTCAGGGGGGCCTTGTGAGGGTGAAACCACCTGGAATAACATGGCTTATAATACCTTGGCTTAAGTAAGGTACTCAGTCAATGTGGAGAGCATCCTTCTAGAACCTGGCTGTCTCCTCATACCTTGACAGAGGACACCAGTGAGTTCAGCAGAGCAGCAGGCGGTGGGTGAGAGGGGCGGTTCCCTGATCTGAACACCTGGGGAAGGCTGACTTGGGTAAGCTGAGACATCTCGTTACCATGAGACATCTCAGAATGTAGGAAACTTACACTGTGAATCTCTCAGAGAGTATGTAGCCTTTCCAAACTTACTTTTACCATTTTCTTTGACCAAGAACTCACGAAACTAGTGATACCAACAGAAGCCCCTTATCCAAATTCTGCTTTCCCCTGTATTCACGGTGAGGCTGTTCCTTACAAGGATGCTCTTGTCTTCACGACATCCCTTCTTGAGCAAATATGATTGGAGAGCCAGCAGCGTGAACAGTGAGACTTAATAGAATGTCATACATAGAGTAGACCAGGGCCTTGAAAAGGACATCCAAAGAGAAACTTGCGGTCACTGGGGGATTATCTTCAATCAGACTTAAATCAAGTTGGCCACCAACTTTATATGTGTATATGTGTGTATTTTTCATATATATACACATAGGCAAACATACACATATGTGTGTGTGTGTTGTGATAGGCAATTGAGACTTAAGTCTAACTCTAAGAAATGTTTTTGCTTCTTGACTTTACAATAACATAGCAGGGTCTTCTAACAGTAGCCAGAAATTAAATGTTAGAAGGTGAGGGCTTGAGAGAAAACAGCCCTGAGACCAAGAGAGATGTTTTTTCAGGTACCAGTGGAAACCCCTGCTCCAAACTTTTCAGATGTGAGATGGTTCTTCATCCTGCTTCTTGCTTCATAACCCAGAGTAAGGCTGGTATCTGTAGAGTTCAGTGCAGTTCTGTTATAAAGCTCAGCTCCTTATAATAATAAAAAAAAAGATCCTCAAACATGGAAAAATGCCTCATCAAGGTGCTTTTACATCTATAAGGTATTTCATCTCATTTTGAACCTGCTCCCCTGTGATTTGGGATTCTTAGAGAGTCAGAACAAAGAGGTGGGAAAAGTCAGGGTTATAGATTTCCTGCTGGTGTTGTTACAAATTATGAAAATGGAAAAACAATAGAAGCTAATAGGATATGGTCTGAAATTGCAACATTTTCCAAAATATCACATGCAGAACATTTTTGTCAGGCCCCAAAGGAAAATGGTTTAATGTGTTTTGGGTTTCAATTTGAGATGTCACATTGATGGACTGATATGGGCAGGAAGTTTGGAACTGAGGGTTATTTTGTTATTTACTAATAAATGAGATTACTTCATCACAAGAAAATATCACAGCATTTCTTTTTAATATTTGGGCATAGAAAAAAAAAATGATTATGTCCCAGCCGATGAGAAAGTCCAATTTCTCATGTTTTTCTAAGGATTGTTTTTCTCCATTTGTTTTGAGTCAGAAAGAAGCCATTCTCAGCTGCTCCCCTTGTGGAAGCTGGGATCCTCTGTGCCTCTCAGAGTGACATTCATGTTATTAGAGTGAATTGGCTGCTCAGACATGGAGCGGCTTGTGAAGCCCCCTGACCCTTTTGCTCTGAGGACACAACATTTCCTCTCCCAGAAACTGCCCAGAATTGCACAGGAGATGTGTTGGCACCCACGCCACCTCGGTTATAAACAGCACCACCTCGTCACCATGCTGTGTCATCTCTTTGCCATTTAAACTGAACAGATGTTATTTTTGCTCCGAACTGGATTACAAAACATCTTTCTTTCCTCTTTTATTTTTTTAGACGCTCCTCTTTGCCAGTTAAAATAATCCCGTAAACAATCATACCTGAGTAAGTTGCCTGGTGGAGTGCCAGAAATACTTGTTTTGAAAAGATAGCATATAAAGAACTCGAGAAAAGGATGAGTTAGATCGGCAGCATTCAGGGAATTGACTGCAGAAGCCAGAGCTCCTGCTTCCGAGGCTCTGGACACTATTGATCAGCCTGTTAGAGATACTTTAGATGCCCGAGGTGGGTCTGAGGGGTCAGCCGTGACCTGGGCAGCTGGGGAGCACGTGCTGCGTAGTTTGTAGAAGCAGATGTGAAGGAGTAACTGTGATGCTTTTCAGCTTCTGAGTGACAGATCCATCTTCTCTGCCCAGGTAACTCCCTGCTCTTGAACCCCTCCATGCAGCCAGACCTCACAGTAAGCCGAACGTACAGTGGGCCCATCTGTCTCCAGGACCCCCTGGACAAGGAGCTCATGACGGAGTCCTCACTCTTTAACCCTTTGTCGGACATCAAAGTCAAAGTGCAGAGCTCGTTCATGGTCTCCCTGGGAGTGTCCGAGCGAGCCGAGTACCACGGCAAGAATCATTCCGGGACCTTCCCCCACGGAAACAACCGCAGCTTCACGACAGTGCATGCCAGAAATAAGACGCCCTACATCCAGAACCTGTCATCACTCCCTACACGGACCGAGCTGAGGACCACGGGTGTTTTTGGCCATTTGGGAGGACGCTTAGTAATGCCAAATACAGGTGGGTGGTAAGTGTGCGTTTGTGTATCTTCTAGCGTTTGTGTGAACATATTATATTTACATGATGATGTCCCGTAAGGTCCATTTTTAAGATGTTGACTCTTCCAGTGTCAGAGTAATCACCACCATAGCTCCGGAAGTTGGCTTGATTTACACAGCAAACCAGAAGCAGCGCTGATATTACACTTTGCCATCTGCATCTCAGCATGGACTGTACACTCCATCAGATGACCTGTTAGGGCTGACAGCCATGCTAGCTCAGAAGGTTTGGGTGGTCCCTAGAGTTTAAGCCCCTTGAAATATATTTCCTAGAACATGATCAGGAAGCACTAAAAATATTCTTTGATATGACTGCCAAATACCATGTTTATAGTGAAGCGTGATTTACAAACAAGTGGATAGATGAGTGAAATGACGCTCAGACTTCCTCAGTAACTGACCTAATGAACACAGTCAGCATCCATCACCCTTGCTATCATGTTGCTTTATGACGAGCAGTGATGAGGGTTCCTTTTGTGGTTGTTCTTTTGAATTCAAGCTTGGATCCTTGGCTATGTAGTTCTCAAGAGTGCTTAAGAGTGTTTTCTTCCTTTTGTTTGGAAGATTTTCATGTTGCTTTGACATGTACAGCCCAGATAACTTTGACTCTACCTATGCATTAGTCTTCAGAGTTGCCATCTAAGACGTGGGATGGAGGAAGAGAGCAATCCTCACCACCACCCACCCCCCCCACCCCCTCCCAATATCTGAGCAA